>JAUESI010000008.1:5250089-5271598 GCA_032275145.1 Synergus laeviventris | reverse complement strand
TCATTAACACTAATTTTTCATAAAATTATAATACTTAAAATTCCAATGAAATATTTTTTAAATCATATATATATATAATAAATTTTACAACAAACCAAATCCTTGTAAACCTTATAAAATACTCTAAAATCTGTTAAATAAACTGTAACAGCCGTGTAGAAATGGCCCCATTTAGCCCTATTTAAAATAGGGTTCTGATGCGGCCCTGGTCGGGATTTATATTTTCAATTAAAATATTTTAATATAATTAGGCATTTATCGGGCAACGATAAAGAAGACTTAAAAGAAATTAAAAAACATTTTTAATTATTTTTAAATATTTTTTATGCTTTGAAATTACTTGAGAATCTTGAAAGTCTTAAAAATTTTTTAATAATACGATAAAATCATTTGAAACTCATCCGAATTCTTTATATTTTTGAAAATCCTTTGAAATATTTAAGAAAAATTTTATATTACTTTATGGTAAAATCTTAATATTCCCCTAAAGTCTTTTGAAAATCTTTAAAATTTTTTGAAATCGCTTTAAATTCCTTAAAATCAATTGGCAGCTCTGGTCTTGATTTTCAATTTCAGACAGCGAATAGAAATCCAACCAATAGGTGAAAAGAGATTGCGACTTCAGATTTCGAGAATCTATGTTCGATTTAATACTACCTCTTTTTTAAATTCGGATTTTTTTTTGAAAATTAACTAGTTAAGTAATCGCAAATATTACAAATTATGAATCCAAGAATAGTTTTTTAATTTTGATGGAGTATTAGACAGTTTTTCCTATTTGGGGTATTTACTAGTGAAAGTATCATGCACACTATGGGGTCCTTTCCAATTATGAGGTCAGGACCACACTTGAACTAATATGGCAAACTGGCCAGGGCTCCACCAGAATTCCATCCAAATTTCTGCACAGGAAACTATATACCTAGCTAATTCAGATTAAGAAAGAAGGAAAATGAATAATGGTAAGAATAAAATTGTACAAATTAGTTGCTTATTTATTAAAGAAAAGGAAGAGTTCTCTATAGTTTTGTTAAAAATCCAAAGAAGCTTATTTCGGCCTTACTAAAAATATTGGTTCATTAATTGTTATTATGGACTATAAATACATTATTCATGTCAAGACGAAGTTCAGCAGTGAAATCCCACCTCCGAGCTAGCCTATATATATATCAGAGCCTTTGAATGCCGCTTGCACTATAAGCGATCTATGCATCTTGTTGATTATCTGATGTCTGATCATATATATATATATTACATCACCTATGAACGCCTCTTGCATTATGCATCCATTGTACGAAGTAAGGTCAACGCACGCCATTCTCATTTGAGATCCGAGTCCTAGGAATTATCTCCAAACTTCCGAATCAGCCTTACTGAATTAATCCCTTAAGTTCATTTAAGATACCGAACTTCATTTTAGCACATAATAAAAAGGGTCGCAATTGTAGCCGCACTCTTAATACCAAATTATAATAATCATGCATACTGGATGAAGCATTAACTTTTAAGTTGCCATATATATGTGAAAATAAGCTGCTGATGGCTTAAAAATTCAAATGAATAACTTTTAATCAGCATATAGTTTAGTCTAACAGCTGACTGTACTGATTTCGGTATAATACCGCGTATAAGTATTAATACTAACCAACAGAGATATGGCTGCGATCGATATGTCATCAAAGCGTCTCTTCACCTCTAATCTGCATACATAATTGCATTCGGATCAAACCTACGCAAACTTTCTTCACCTTATAATCTTGCAATAGAACAGTTTTTCAATTTATTCGCATGTATAAAGCAGAGGTCAAAAGAAGCCTGGATATTTTTAAACAATAGAAGTATCTACACAAAAAAAAAGTATAAAAATACATGATTTCAATTCGAAGTAAATTTCTAGGCAAGCATGTATTTGGTATCCAATGATATTGCGAAATTAAATTGGGTTTTCATAAATTTTAAGGGATTTATGTCTCACAAAACGAATAAAGAGGACATGTTGAAGTTTGTCTATTATTACAGTTCTGCATCCCTCTTTCGCAATCTTAGATACCTTGCCCGGGTCTCTAATAAATTCTAAGCAGCTGCTTAGAATTCGATGAGGAAGGAAGTCTCCTCAGCAGGCCAGTGACATTGACGTTGAAGCATGCGCAAAAGTGTGGATATATAGAAGTTTTTCGAATCCGAGGCCAGCTTTCACAGCAGACTAGCAGAGCCGACAGAAATCGCATTCGAATACAATGGTCGACTCATTTCCATTTCGTGTCCGGACCCCTGTCACCTCTGACCCGACGACCAAACGACGATACGCGTATTTAAGAGCCACGCAGAAAGTCCAAATCGAGAGAGAGCGGCAGCGCGGCACCTGGGTTCCCGGGTTTCGGCCTTGTGTCAATGAATGAGCAAAAAGTACACTCAGCGAAGAACGAGAAAAAGGGACAACCAAAACTACCCTGCTGGCTACTTGTTGTACATATATATTAAATCGGGTTTTTCTTTTTTTGAGCTATCTACATCCGTTATAATTAGGGACAAGCACGAAATTTCATGGTCACGATTTTGAGATTATAGTAAATTGAATTTGATTCGTGAATTAATGCTTCATTCAATTCTTCAAGTTTTAATGGGCTTTTATATCTTTTTCATCAATTTGAAACGGGATTGAAATTATTTCATCAGAAACTCTATAATAAAAACGTGACCATCGCGTTTAATTTGAAGAACCTAAAATTGTTAATTTTCAAATTTCAAAAGATATTTCTGGAGTGAACAATCACTTGTTTCTTTTCATTTTACATATATTAATTTATTCATGAAATAGAAAATAAGGAAAATACAAAAATTTAGTTGATCGTTTTCAATATAGTGGTAGTCATTTGTTTTTGAATGGTGAACATAAGAGTTGTTAGAACAGAATGAAACAAAATTCCAGGTTTTGCCTCTCGAGATGAGCGAATTGGTTCCATTTGCCACAGTTGTAGGGAACTATAAGAAAGAGTGCTTAACAATCGAAAGCTCGCGTTTTCCCGAGCAAAAATCTCATCCGAGAAGTACGAATTGTTTGAAACTAGGTCGTTTACATGGAAGAAAGATTCCATTACTCATCGAGCGTCTGAGTAATATTACTCCAGCGATTTCAATAGCACCCATTACTGCACGAGTTTTCCTCACATGACATTTTACGAAGATCGCGCAAAAGAAGAAATAAATTCAAAGAAGATTTTTATCATGTATATATGAAAAATATTTGATACTTTTCAAATGTATTACACTAATTAAATTAAATGTATAATATCCAATTTATATGATTTCTCTGATGTTTGCTCTAGAGGAAGATAAAAATCAAACTAAATATTTAAATGAAATACGTGCCCCAAATAAATGTTCTCAAAGAGTAACGAGTTTACTCTTGTCGACTCGCAAAATTCTTTTTTTGCCCTGTCAAACCCGTATTCCTATTTTCAAGAATTACGTTAATTAAAGAGTTTCTCACATCTGCTAGGGAGAAATAAAAATAAAATTGGAAGTAGAACGTACTAATTTCCACTTTTGATGTACTCCAAATCTTGAAATGTTCTCGCATTCGCGGATTAAGTTACACAATTAAGATGTAAAATTATGATCAGAATATTTAGATTGTTAATAGTAACATTTTTAGAAACGTATCAGCAATATTTAAGTCCTCTTAATTCTATACCTAAGAATGACTTTAGCTGTTTAGCAGTGAATTCTCAATTGACGTTCATCGTCCCTCCAATCAGGAAACTTATCGTCTCAGTGGATTTGGCCCTGCAGCTATTAGTTAACAGATCCGATGCGACGATATCGAGTTAGGTTATACGCACTGATTACAGCAAGAACTGGGAGAAGGATAACAATAATGCCGATTCCCAAGCGCACCGGTACATTATTATTCCTTAATGAGTTCTGCTTGCCGCAAAGGAGGTAAAGTAAATCGCCAACATGCATAACAATCTGTAATTGTGTATGCGCCACATTTGCATCCCGTGTATTTTATATATAGAAGTGATTGCCTACGATTCTGGCAACGGCAACACCACCTTTAATGGAAGGTATGGACTTCCAGATGCTGGTGAGTCGTGCCAACAGCACCAGCGAGCCTCAATGGCACCTTCGCCGCCTTCAAAATTAAAATATTGGCTCGTTAGCGAGATATCGCATTGCCTTTTTTTTTTGTTAAGGAGTAGCAATAATATATTAAACCCGCTCACACACAGCATACGGGAAAATGTGCATGATCAATTAATAATATTCAAATACAAAAATGATACAAAATTACATGATTTTAACTTGGCATTCAACAAACTCCATCAACTTTTAAAATCAACTTTTCTTCAATCGCTTAAGCCAAGTCGATTTTATTACATCGAATTTTGAAAAATTTACAGGAATCTTACTCTCTAAACTTGAATCAACGAAAAATCAGTGAAATTACAATGATTCACAGTCAAATTCCACTGGTTCTCAGGTTTGTCTTTACTCACGATTTTAATCAGTGAAAAATCTACAGGGAATCAGTGAATTTTCACTGAATGAAATCATCAAAAGATGTTGACGAAATTTCACGAAATTTTAAGTAATTTAAAGGAATTTAAAAAAATGTATTGAGATTTTATGAAATTTACGAGACTTCAAGGAATTTTTAGTAATTTTAAGCAATTTTATGGAATTTATTAGGCTATTATATGGAATTGCAAGCTTTTTTTTAGTGGTTTTAACGAAACTTCAAAGTATTTTCAGCAATTTTAATGGATTTTACAATAAAATTATATAATTTCAGGATATTTTGTGGGATTTAACAATATATTATAATATTATGTAATTTTAATGAGTTTTTAGAGAATTCATGTGGCGGATTTACATATGGGCAGTCGGGCACATGCCCCATAAAATGAATATCCTCTTTTATCCTTCCAATAACTAAATTTCAAAACTGATTTATTATGTGAAACACTTAAGTGAAATCAAAATGTGGTTTATATATTATAGTCATGCAGCTCTAATTTCAAAACAAAAGAGAAGTTGACTCTCACAAAATGCAGTAGATTTGAAAAATTTAAAAAGTATGCAATGAATATTGCGTGTAATTTGTATCTTTAAATCCCTTACAAGGGATTGTAGCGTTGACTTTTATTATATATAATATTATGAAATAATGCCTCATATAGGCTACAATTATTAACGAATACTAGGACCGAAATAAAATATTAGTGGTACAATTTGATTCTTGGTCAAGTGCTCTCGTCTTGGGTCAAACAAGTTCGCAAGACGACTGGCTCCCACTCGTCCCACCCCACTGGCTCCTCTAGAGATTGACATCGGCGATATCGATCTGACGAATTTGGGGTTCTTTGTCTCCGGGGATGGCGGCATGATGATTGCCGCCTCCAGGAAATGTTTATATATAAACATTCGGGAAGGCGATATTCCGGGCGATAAGTTATTCGTTGGGTGGCCCAAAGATGTGCTTTGGCAAATCTCAACAGCGTGAAA
The DNA here is from genome assembly GCA_032275145.1 of Synergus laeviventris. Classification (NCBI taxonomy): domain Eukaryota; kingdom Metazoa; phylum Arthropoda; class Insecta; order Hymenoptera; family Cynipidae; genus Synergus; species Synergus laeviventris. The sequence continues at coordinate 5,266,087 of JAUESI010000008.1, read as the reverse complement.
ACGTCCCTCTTCAGAATTTAAAATTAATTAGGCCCCCCACACTATTAGTGCCCCAATTTTTAGCAATTTTGAGGGATTTACCAAGACTTCATGGAATTTTAAGGAATTGTAAGAAATTTTAATTCTTGAAATTCAATTAAAAATTGAAAAGGTGTTTCAGAAGATTTATATTGATATTTTAAGGGACTAACAACATTTTATCTATAGTTCAAAATAAAAAACGTTTTATGCCCTTAATTGCATGCTTAGTTAATTTCTTAAAGAAATCTGAATATGAAGAAATTCTCAAATTCTCAAGCAAATATGATGAAATTCTGGAAAAGATTTTCAATTCGATTTCGCATGAGTATATTGGCGCTCCTCGCTGTCCGTCTCGATTACGACATGTAGGTATATCAATGTGTGTTTGTGAGATGATTCCACGCTTGAAGCGTGCCTGTAATCCCATTTAGGTCTTTCCCGATATATCATGTGGATTCGCAAATTCACTGTTCTGTCATTTATCCCGAGCCAAAGATAGAAAGAAGAGGAGAAAAAACTGGAATAATAAACGGACATGAAAGTGCGAGAAAGATGGTAATGTCTCGTGTCAGACGTGTATAGAGAAAGCAATGTGATGGCAAATATGGTTTGCACGAGTCCCTCAGGACTGACCGGCATTACCACCATGGACTCCCATATTGTATCTCGGCCCAGTCTAGTTTTGTAGAGGAAAAATTTGTCTTCCTTTGCCGTGAAATAAAACATTTATTACATGGACTCTTCTTCTCTCCAATAACATTATTATTTCGCAATCTTTTCTTATCATTTATCATTGGTTCAATTTGGACTCACTTTATATATGAAATAACAAAGCCATTGAGAATAAATGTATAGATATTTTTTAGGAGAGAAGCACTTAATTTTGCCCAGCCGCACAAGCTAAAACTTTAAGTATATACTTTCGAGCTTTAATTAAATTATTAAAGAGTCCTCTTTCTTGTCTGGCGAGGATGCCAAGGAGTATATCCTTGGTTTACAAAATGCCCGCATGCTTGGGCTAAAAGTTGCTCTTCTCTGAAGTTGATTACCTTCCGGCTCAGTTTATATATACATAGCTATTTCGCATAGCATGAGTTTACATAGAGAAAACTTAAACAGTATGTGGTACACCTTGACCAATTATGCCACTTCCGCACAACTGTTCTCACTTCTCTTCTATTCTGCAATGTACTCGGATCTACAAAGCTATAACTGTTACGGTTAACCACCAACAAGTGATATATCACACGAAATTCTGAGAATCCAGTCTTCCTTGTACACAAAACATGAAACTCAAACCTTGAAACTCATTTGAGATTATCTTCCATTATGCCTTCTCACCAGCTGTGTTTTGCTCCATCGACAACTCGATTTTCTGTTTACTTTTCATCCATATTTACTCAATGTGTAACAATATAGAGATTTCACAATAATTATAATACAACCATTAATATTTAGTAGTTCAACAATTCGATAAATCAATCTTCAGTAATGTTCAAAAGATTTCAATATATATAGCTTCGAAATATTTCAAAAGATTCTGAAGATTTCAAGTGATGAAGTAATTCGAAAAGATTAGAAAATACTGTTTTAAGTATTTAGGAGATTGCAGTTCAACAAATTTTAGAGGACTTCTAAAGATTAAACAGATTTGAAAGAATCCAAAAACATTTTTTATGTTTTCACATTAATCGAAAATCTTATTGGACTGAAGTTTTAGACGTCTATTCTGAATAATTTTTTTTTGTTTCGATTTTTTTGTTTATAGTGTTGAAAAAAAATAAAATAAAATACAAAAATCGTTTTTTATTTACTGATGCCATTTTGGAGTTTAAAAAACATAAACCTTCCTTAAAAAACTATTTTGACAAACCTTATTGGCGTTTGAATGACTTGAAGTTGTGAGAAAAAAATCATTATCAATATTAAAAATCATAAAATCATTATTATATATATTATTAAAATTGAAAACAACTCTTCAGCAAAAAGTATAAAATTAATTATCAAAGAAGGAAACGGTTTAAAAAAAAAAAATCGTCCAACAAGACGTCTGAAACTTCAGTCCAATGAAAATCTTGAAACTTATTTGGATTCTTTTGAAATTCTTTTAAAATTCCTTAAAATCAGTTGACAGCTCTAATCTCGATTTTAATAAAGTACAGATGGCGCGAAACAAAAATCCAAGCAGATTTCGAAACTGCGAGAATCTATTTTCGATATAATCTCAATCTCTTTTTTATGATTATAGGATTATGCATAACAGTGAGCAATGAATGTTTATTTGCACGTGATAACGAAGTGTAAGCTTTGAATTAAAATTTCTCGAAGGAGATCATAAAAGTTTCACACTATACAAAAAGAAAATGTATACAGTGAAGTGAACTCCAAGAATTTCAGACCCCCTTTCGCTTGAAATTTAAAAAAGAAATAATCATCAAAATGAAAGATAACAGTAAAAAAACGTGGCATAATTTATATATGAAATAATATATTCCCTTGGTTCGGTTTCCCAAGGGGTCTGTATCTATGCTCGATGTCTATGGTGTAATGGAAAAGTGTCCTTGACCCCCTGAAACCCTCAAATTACCACACCCATCGCCTGAACATCCCTCGCCCTCTTCTTTGCGAGTCTAGAGTGTATCCTATTCACACTTTTTTCACGATTTCGTGTCGTATATCCGGTATGTTCGGTGCATAGATCATTTTAATGAACGCCGCTAGATATATATACATATATGAATATAGATACATATATATATATATATTATATATGTATATATATATATATGTACTATTCGCTTCAGTGTTTCATAATCCTAACTATGTACGGAATAAGGCTCAAAGCATTAAAATAACACTCTACTCCTTTTTACCCTTCGGCTCGCTCTTTTCCAGATTAGAAACGACCAACCCCGCGTATACCAAGACTGCTAGTATTAATCATGTCTTCCCCCTTTGCCCTTTTCATGATTATTACGACAGCCTAGCAAAAGAAACTTTTTCGCCACTCCCTCTAAAATCTTTCTCATCTTCCCAACCCATCTCTTCTCTCCTTTCTTCTATGCTCTATATGCATCTCGCGACAATGAATAATATATATATTATATATGTATATATATGTGTGTGTATGTGTGTGTGTGTGTGTGTGAATCACAATTTTCACGTTGGCCGTTGTTAGTTTTGGTCTTCTTTAATAATTGAGGTATTCTTTTCCATTATTTGAAAATTCTTGAGTTTGAGGAAAAAGTCATGTGTATATTAATCAGACATAAATCACACAATTCTTGATGAGTGAAAATATTGTATTATCAGATTGGAGAGCATCCATTAATGACAATTTTATCTTGATTAAAGTTTTAAGTTCCTCAATAAAGCAATGTTGAAACCTAAATTAGAGCTTGAACTTAAAAACTAATTTCTATGATCCCCTTTTAATTTTAATGACTCGTAAGTTTGAATGCTTTCAAATTGGAGGCCCGAAGACAGATGCAATTGCAAAGCCGCAACCTCTCTTTAATTCCTCTTATTCAGCATTTTTCTTTTTGCATGTTTGCTTAAACAATGCACATACCAGTGACACAGATATGTGTAATATTTAATTTCCTCGTAAGACATAAACGCGCACTCTCTTAACTCAGCTAACCAATGTCCATTTCTTTGTGTAATTGCAGATTGTAAACGACACGAACAGCTGGCGAGTCAGATGAAGGTTATTATATGAATTGTGCGGTGCATGGGACATATATATGGAGCTAGTATAATTAACATAGTTCGTTGGGTATGGACTCTCAGATATAAGGGACGCATCGTTTTTCCAATGATGCATTATACATACATACACACATCAGCCTCAACGACCCTCACTGAGGCATTGATTGACCTTTCTCAAACACGTGCAAGTATAAAACTTTATTTCCTGAATTAAAATGCGACGAATTGAGAGTAAACCTCTGCTATATAACTTGGGTGGGACCTTGAATTTTACTCGTTCAAGTGTGAAATCCGTTTCTTCACTCTTTTTACCGTGACATCAATTGGTGAGCAGTGGATAATTTTCAGAAGTTAGTGTTCGCCTTCGTCATAGTACATTCCGTTCGCAGTATAAAATTGGTTCGCAATGATGCTTTTCATGCTTTTAATGTACATAAATGGTATACTTAACAATGATTCATTTTGATGTCCAATTAACTTGGTCTGACTCACAAGTAACTTTAACTCAAGCAACTATAAAAAAGTAATTTGTAATTTTATAAATCGATAATTAATAAGTGTTTCAATTTTCAAACAATAATTATGCAAATCTATGTAGATAGTTATTCTACATTTTCAAGGTCAATTTACTTTTTAGTTTGACCCAAAAGTCGTTTCACATATAAAAAATCCTATGACTAAAAATACATTGGACTGAAGTTTCAGACGTCTACTTAAACTCCCTTAATATTCTCTAAAATCCAAAATAGTTTCGTAAAATCCCTTGAAATTACTTAAACATTACAAAATATTCTTAAATCCTCTAAAATATCATTACATTCCTTGAAATACCGTAAAATCCCCTGGAAAATTCCTTAATACCTCTAAAATCTCAATAAATTACGAAATATTCATTTAAATTTCTTAATATTACTGAAAATCCCCTGAAATTTCGTTAAAACCATTAAAATTCCTTAAAAACCTTCTAAATTTAGTGTATCAATTTTGTATCTTTTTTATACTTTTTTTATAATAACTCACCAATCTGAATTGAAATTTAAAGTATTGCAAGCACGAATACAGAAGCTCTAAATATAAGCTTCAGTTATTTCCTCAAATAATAACATGTGTTATTATTTTTACTCGGGATTCAAATTCCCAAGGTAAACTACTATAGTAGTGCAAACTTTCACCCCGTTTATTTTGGAAAAAATTCATATTTTTTTTTGGTCCACTTCAACGTACAAGTACCATTGGATTTCCGTTGAAATTCGCGTATGGAGCTACTCGTATTGCTGCTGCCGATCGAAGCGAAGCGTATAGAGTGAAATAATAAAAAGAGAGAAAAAAAAAGAAGCTTGCGGCTGTCTCTACGAGGAATACGAGAACGTCGTCCCCTGGTGACGAGCGTCCGACCCCTCTCTGCAAAAAGAGCAGGAAAGCACTACGGCTACGGCTGCAGCGAATAAGTTGGAAAGAGAGAGAATGAGGGGATCTCCCCCCACTTAGAGATTCTCTGGGGTTAACACCAGACGACCCCTCAGTACGCCAAGAACTTTCGCGTCGTGTTCATTCAACGCTTTTCGCTTACAGTTGCGGGCGCGTGATATTAAAATAACTAAAAATCAAATTAGCGCCGCGATTATGTTCACGCTTTAAGAATTGTCTATCAGTTTAAGTCGAAAAAGTCAATATACCGCGCATTTAAAAAGTTTTAAAAAAGCGCAGAGATTTTTCTCTATATCGGGTGTGAAAAGTTGAAAGGATTTTCAAAACTGAATCTCTTGAATATGTCTTGGAATGAAATGAAGTCAGCAAAAGTGAAATTTTCTCCTAAAAAGCATCAGCCCTGTGTACTGCGTATTCTGTGTCGAAAATAGCGCGCTTTCCGTATCGTAAATCAAACCAAATGATCGTCCGAACAATTTCAACGCTCGAAGCCTCGAAGGTCCTCTGTAACTATATATTTTTCGTCCATAATAATCGTAAAGTGTTCACACACAGGTCGTTTCATTTATAAAACTGCGAAAAAGTTATAAATTTATTCCGACCACGTGTAAAGTGCCGTAAAATTCTTTAAAATACCAATAAATTTGACGGAATTCCTTCCATTTCGTGAAATAGCTTGAAATTTCTTTAAATTCCTTAAAATACCAATAAATCTCATGAAACATCTTTAAATTTCGTAAAATAAGTTCAAATTCCTTAAAATTCTATAAAGTCTCGTAAAATCCTTTAAAATTTTTTGAAATCCTGTAAAAGTACTTAAAAACCCTTGAAATCTCGTTAAAACCACTATCCTTTAAATTGAAATGTTTATTTTAAAAGCTCGAAATTGTTTAATTTCAAATAAAAATAATATTATTTTGTACCTTCTTTAATCTTTTTTTGTTATTTGAATATTATTAATTGTTCAGGCAATGTTTCCCGCGCTCGAATAATATTGCTATCGAAAATTATTTTCGTATTATTTAATAGGATATATAATTTTTTTACGTTTTATTGAAGGCAAGAAAAAAAATGAGAGTGGAGAATAAAAGAAAAAAAAACTGGAATAAAGTGCCAGAGGGGTTAAGATCGTGAATGGCGTGGGAGGAGAAAAAATATTAGTTAGGAATAAAAGAAGAGACAAGAGGGATGAGGTCATTTGCGATACACGTACAGTTTTCGTAAAGCAACTCCCGCGTGGGTTGGAAAATAACAATATTCCCAATTTTCTGGACTGGTACCCAATTCCGAATAATAGAAACATTATATTGTCTGCTCTCGAAATAATTCACTACTCCTTTACAACCCCAGAGATGAGAGCAAATAGGACAATCACTTTTATCGAGATTTCAACTTAGGAGGAAATTCCTTTCTAAGTGGAGCATTTGTTAAATCTCAACAAGAATCTCTGATCTCACAGCTAATTCTGTTTAATTTATGGCAGCGCAGAATGGCAATACATATTATTTGAGTAATTTTCAATTTGAAACTTGAACGTCTAAAGTTTTTACTGACAACTTATTTAATAATATATAATACAAATAATTTCTTTTTTAAATTTATTCGCAAGATTTTATTTCCTCGTGGGAAAATTTGTAACAATATTTCTTGAATTTATTGAATCAATTATACGTGACAAAAGAGATTAGGAATTAAGTTAAGAGTGAATTGTCAATGCCTTTATAGAAAATGCTCACCTATTGTACTTTCCGTTGCTTTCTCACGTAATTTGCAATTAAGTGAATCACAAAGAGATTTCAGAGGAGCAGAGAACGATTTTTTAAAGAGATGTTACGATTGCCCTTCAGCTCTCCAGTTTATTCCTGTCAGCATGTCGCACAGCTTTCCTTCCGGAGGAGAATTCAATTCCCATCTTCGTTGCGATGTCCGTCCTTCTTCTTTTACTTCCTGCTTTGCCTTTCTCCATAGCCATGACTATGGCTACTTGTATGGCTATATATATATATATATATGGCTCACTTTCTGCAATGTTCGATTTTCCCTTGCTTGCTGGGTGAAGAACATTTAGTGAAGAAAATGTCTAAGGGTGGAGTGGGTGAAAAAGAAATAAGAGAGAACTAGAGCGAACTAGAACAAGGTTTAAAGATGGTGTTACACGACCCCATGAACGTTAAACATGAAAGTAGGAAGAACACTTCAGGGACGAATTTTTAATTCATTTAATTAATTAGATTTCACTTAATTCCATTTTCTTATTGATAAATCGAGTCTAACCCCCCCCCCCCCTCCCAGTTATCCTCAATATAATTAATGCTATTAATTATTATTTTATTTGAATATTTTATCATTGTTATGAAATTTTTAACATCTAGACTTTTCAACAATTTAAAATATGTTGAAAAACAAAAGGAATTATTTCTTAAATGATATTTTTCAACAGATTTTTCTGGGTGCTGAAACATCAGCTGTGCAATTCGCTGATTTAATTAATTGTAAGTTTTTTTCAACTTTTTTGTACTGATTTTGTTTTTTGCACCCGTGATTGAGTCGGTCCTGGGCGGGTCCCCAACGTTTATCTGATCCGGGGTGAATGCTGAGCAAACTCACCAAGAACGATTCTAGGAGTCGGCGCTCTTTCAGTTCATATTTCGTTTCAGTGTGCCATGTGGTGCCATGTGCTGCGTAGTGAGACTCCATTCAAAGGTGAACTTTTTTTTTCGAAAATCGACATGTAAATTCATTATCAACGCCAAAAAATAATTGAAAAGATTTAAGGCTTCACAATACATATATATTTATAAAGATTCCCACAACTTTTGCAGAGTAATTTGATTTTTTTTACTACAATTATTTCAAAAAAATTTTAAATAATAGTATCGGGACTTCGTTTCTCATTCTTTAAATTTTTCCCAGCAGAAAAATAAAGAAAAACTGTACTTATTTTTCAATTATTCTCTTTTTTCGTTTTATCTGAATTAAACAGTTCGAATTCTTCTGAGTTTTGTTCATTATTATGCTGATTTGACTTGAAAATAAATATATATGAGTTCGGCTTTTCAAAATATGGTACATGAAATGAGAATACAAAAAAGTTTACCTCTGAAAAAGTTTTTGACCTTTTTTATGTGGCTGTGTTATTTATAGTATAATGTCGTATCGAGGTTTTGTAAATGGAAAGGAAAAGTTAGAAGTAAATGTAAGTCGTTTAAAATTTTAATTAAGAAAGTTTTGATCAAGGTTTGAGTTCGATTGGTTCCTTGTGCCCGCCACGTGATCGAGTGAAAAGACGCGGAGGAATTCGAAAGATGCGTTGATTATATACATACGTAAAGAGCGATACACTTGAATCAATCGCGTCATTCCAAGACGAATATCGCGAAACGAATACAAAGTAGTTTTTGTGGAATGAGTAAGTGAGGGTAAAATGCAAGATGGCTTCTAGATTGTGCGATGCTCGATTTGCGATCAAAGACGGTTAATATCTAAAGACGGAAAACGTCGCGCAATCTGCCGCCGAGCGTCTGGATCGTTGTCTCGACTTTTCTTGAACGTAAAAATAAAGAAACCAGACGTCTCAAGGCTTCCAGATCTCGCATTGTATGTGGATTTTATTTCTCGGCACAGGAATCCATGAATTTTGGATTTTTCTTATTGAAAATCAGAACATTGAAAGGGGACACTTTTCGCGGGAAAAAAAAAATTATTTGAGAAGGACACGCGGTTGTAAGAATAAATTGTAAAATTATGAGAAAGCAGGGCAATTTTTGAGACCAGGGAGAAAAGTGAATTTATTTTACAACCGATAATTTAAAAGTTTTATTTTTTAAAAATGTAATTTCATCAAAGAATTTGAAGTGTTCAAAAATCCAACATAATTCAAGGGATTAAAGAGATATCAAAAGAATTGAAAGGAATTCAGTATAAAATTAGAATAATTTAAAATAACAGTCTTAAGTTTTCTATTTAGATTTACTCAATATTTGGTTAAATAATAATCAAATGGCGCCAAGGCTATATTCATTGTTAGTTTCACTGCATAATTGGAAATGGTCTTCAAATTCGCTTCACAAGTTAATTGCAAATTTTCAAACACAATTTTTAAAAAAACCACAGATAGAACAATAATTTTTCATATTAGCAAATATTACTGAACATATTTGCTGATCCTGGATTTCAAGTATTAATGACAATAAATACTTACTGAAGTTTTAAAATTTAAATAAGATTAGAATTTCAAATTTTAAGTTTGATTTTTTATTAATGATGAAAAAATCGTCTGGAGGGAACGGCAAGAGTCAGTATTTAATTTGTTAAAATGCAAGGTCTAAAGACTATAGTGTATCAAGGTCGTATTGAATTATGTCGATTTACAGAGTTCGTTTAATAAAACATTTATTCTCTCAGAAGCGTCATTCCATTAACAAGTTACATGTTAAAGTTTTTAAAATCAGTCGAATAATTCTAGAGTAGCCAAAACAAGTTCTCTAGCTTGCTAATGAGTTACGATGTAGTCTTATATTCTATTATCTACGATTTCGAAGTTTAGGACTTTGAATTTTGGAAATTGGCCAGAGTTATTTAAAATACTACTGAAAAGACAGTTTTGAGTCACTCGATAATTCGGAATCTATAAAATAAAAATAGTTTTTTTTTAAGGCCATCTATCAGTAATCGAAACCCTACTTAACTGATATTTTTTTTCTGCAATACTACTATTTCTACTGTATTAAGATACCGAGTCTTAACATTGGTTTTTCTAGTTCTAAAATAAAAGAAAAAGATTTATAAAACAAAATTGTTTGGAAGTATTTTTTGTTTGTTATTATATAAGTTTTTAGGATCAGGTAAAAGTGTCCTAGTGTAACTTTACAAATTTCAACTCGACACCATAAGAAAAATAAATTTAAAAATGGCATTACAGAGAAAAAATGTCGGTAAAGTATCCATTTGCAAAACTTATTATTAATGCTATGCAGAGCGAAAATATATCTAATTATAATCAGAGAGAACTTTTATAATATTTATCAAATAAAATAAAGAAATCGAATTTTGAGATTAAAACTTCGATCCAACACCCTTAATTCAAGACCTACTATACATATACCATAATAATAATAATCTCATAGATATAGAACTTTTATCTTTTATACTTCTCAATTATTTTCTTCAGAATCGAATGAATGCCTGTACATCATCTTTCAACAGTTGAACCTTAGAGAAGCAAGCAGATCAAACCAAGGTTAAAACTTAAAAGATCTCGAGTATTGTATAATACTCACGCGGTTCAGTTGGACTGGCATAGGCTCGTATAAACAAGGGGCTTTTGAAAGTTTCTATTCTATTTTAAAATAAGAGACAAACTCTAGTCCAAGTCTGTTGTTGACTCTCTTCAAAATCATTTCAAAATTATTCTCAATTTAAAAAAATTTTTAAATACCAATTAGGCCTTTCTAACGATTAATTTTGATTTCTAAACTGACACCCCTAAATAACATTAAATTCAGATCAAACTATACATTATTATTTACTTCCTAGTTCGGCTTATTTTATTTCTCAGCTTCCTAATAGTAATTGAAAGTATTTTTTTATGAAGCTAAATGCCATTGTAACGGAAGTGCCTGTAAATAAGGTGCAAGAACGGAAGGGCACGAACCTTATCGTCATAAGCTGTCGGCATAAGTAAAACCGTTACATAGTAATATTTACGGAATAGATGATAAACTTTTCTAAAATTAATATATTTCTAGCTATTGCGAGCTACGATTAGAAACTTTTTTTTTTTATTCTGAATAAATTTAACAATAAATTCGAATAAGCTTCGACTAAATAAAAATTGTTCGTGATCTATTTTGAAGCAATTAATTTGAAATGGAATATTAAATCTAATTTTTCCTTTGCAGAATATTGGATCAGTGCTAGAGTTGGCGATTGCAGCAGGACTTTTGGTGATAGAAGAAATACGTGCCTAAAGCCCCTTATCATTCTCATGTCCGGTGTAAAGTATTAGACAACTGGACGGAGAACTGATAAGGGCCCGAGGGTCACAGAATCATCGCTGGATTATATACATAGAAGCAACAATAATTTATTATAATCTTTAGTTCGAATTAGACCATTTCAAGATGTTAATTTTTAATGTGGAACAATTTGAAACTGGACGCTTAATAATATAAATAAAATAATAATAGTATAAATTAATATAGTATCTAAATTGAACAATTTTTAAGGACATTACATTGAATACTGTTTATGTAATATGAAACTATTACATTTACACAAAAAGTATTTATTGCTTCAATGCAACTGTACAGTTAACAGTTTATTCTATAATTTAATTATAAAATTTGCTAAGTAAATTTAAGAGTATGAGTTTTACGGTTGGAGCTTGGATTCAACACTTTTAATTTTAATATAACTTTAGTGTTTACTTCGCCATGGTACATTTATATAAATTGCAAATTGTAAAAATAAAGCCGCAAATTTTGCTTCTTCTGGAAACATTTTTTTTATATATCTAATTGTTTATTCCTATTTTATATGAAAATATACATTTAAAAAAAATGTAAAAACTTATTTTCCCCCAATCTCAAATTTTCAGAAAATTAATCTAATAGGAAACGCAATCCAATATTTTTCAAATTAAAAAATCAATTCATTTAATTAGGTCAATCATTAAGTTTTTGATTAAATTACTAAAATTTGTTGACTAATTGTACAAAATAGAAAATATTTTATTAAATAACCACTCATATACAAATATATAATTAATTAATTAATCAATCACAGCCTGCTTCTCGATTAACGTGCAATATATGCAAAATGAACAACAAACATTATTAAATTGCATTTATTAACAACTTGTGGAATGTGACAATGAAAAACAACAAAGTTATCAAAATGAAATTCACGTAATCGATTATTTACAATTTATATATCGAAGCACTGAATACATATTAGAAATCTTTATATCAGATTATATGATACTCAAAAAGAAATCTTTAAGCCTTTATCATATATAATTCATGTGTAAATAATTTTTAAAAATTTTAAATATATCCAGGAGTTTCTGAAAAATTTGCTTTCTCAGAAAAATAATTTTACAATATATTAATTATTTCCATCAGCACGACGGAAAATTACTTCTACTCTGTCATTTTATACGAATAATTGAGCTTATAATCTACGTCACGACTTAGAAAGATTAATGAACCATTGAACATGCTAAAATAAAATTTTTTTACAAACCTCAATCGAACAAAATACATTTTCACCGACATTTGGACAATCGCTTCGATACCCTTCGACTAAATAAATATTCACTTCCAGTCACATGTGAGTATTTCTTTATCCTTTGTATAAAAAAAGGTTTAAAAAACAAACTTACCCTTTTATTCCTAATTTTTATTTATTTTTATTTCTTTCCATTTACGTTCCAGTACTTTTCGAAGCAGCATTCTCCACTTGAATCACAGGATTTATTTCGATAATATCACTGGAGGGCGATTGACTTATATTCGATGGAGAACTCTCAATGAGTATAAATGATTGATTTCTTTCATTTGTTATTAGAGGATCGACGTCGATGATTTTCAAAGCGGGTAGCTTCTTAAATAACCGCGCCCTGGGCAACGCCTCCGTCACTTGATTTTCATTCTTTGGTAAAATCACTGTATTTTTTCCTGCTGATAGAGTTAACTTTTTCGATGCAATCGGGACTTCCATTGGGAAAGCAGTTCTTTTAATTGCTGTATCGTTTAAAATCGGTATGGGAGACACTGTATTCGTATTCGCAGGGATTATATTCACTTTTGAACCTACGACGATACTATTGCCTGTAAATAGAGTAAACTATGATCAATTTAAAGATTAAGGGTGATGGATTTAAGTTTTATCCTCAAAAGTCGATTTCTTAATTTTACTCGACAAATTTTATAGTTAGGATATTTTTTCGCTTTAAAACGCTTTTCTTTTTCGAACTAGAATATTGTCTACAAAGCGAAAAAATATTTACTTTTAATACTTTTAGCACAAAAATTTCAAAGTTTTATTTTAGACAATCATCAAAAGAAAATTGAATCAAAGAAAATCTCACCTTTTTCCATTGCTATCGTAATGGGACAGTGTTTGTGCACTAGTAGAAGAGCCTTTAATTTTGCAACTTCAGATCGCAAAGATTTAACTTCTGTTTGCAAAGAAGCATTCTTTTCATTAACATTTCTTACTGTCGTTTCCAATTCTTGAATCCATGCTTTTCTCTTCGCTCGGCAACGCATGGAACTCGCTCGATTACGTTCTAAAACGTCTTGTTTTTTGTAATGATCTTCTTGTATTGCCTTGCATTGATTCTTGCTTCTGTTTTCTTTAGACGGTGAAGATTCATTTACTTTCTCAGTATTTCTTTCCGTCCTTTCGTTTTTAGGTGCAGTTGAACCCTTCATCAGAGCTTGCTTCAATTTCTAAAAGAGAATGTGCAATTTAATGCAAATTTTCTAAGCGAAGCTAAAACTTCTCTTATAGTAATTACAGCATGCCCTTAAAGATGTTGGATCTAAGCTCAATCTTCAAAATGGGTTTTGTTTATTCTACTTAATAAATATTGTAAATGCGTATTTTTTCGCTCTATACCTATAATACTATTTAAAAAGTGAATACCCTTATAGAGCGAAAACAATTACATTTGTTAAATAAAATTTTTAAAATCGAATTTTGAAGTTAGAACTTAAACTCAGCACTCTTTAAGTTCTTTGTTTTTCTTGTCCGATTTTTAAAACAAAATGCAGCAGTTTTACCATTTTTGCAATAGAAAGATTCGAGGCTTCATTATTTTTTTGCTCCGCTTCTTTTGCAGTTCTTAGAGGTGGCTCAGTTTTCAAAATAACGCGTTGGGTATTTGTGCTATTAATTCTGGTTTGACAATCAGTCACAGGGGCTGCAGAGAGTTGAAGTAGTTTACCATCCGAGGTTTTTAATAGTAATTGTACCTCTTCGCCATTGATAGACCTGAAAAAGCATACAACATTTGTTTATTAAAATCCCTTTTGATATATTTATTTGTACAATTAAATACTCTTTCTCCAGATTTTACTTGAGAAATATTATGATTAAATCATTTTTCGCTCTAGAGAGCTATTCCGTTTAGAAATATAAATAGAGCAAATAAATTATACCTTTGAAATCTTCTTACGTAAACTGAAAAATTCGAAATCTAACTTCAAAATTTAATAATTTCATTTAACACAAAAATGATTAAAACTAAAAATGTTTTCGCTCTACTCCTACAAATCGTATAAATACCTAATTACAATATTTGTCACGTAAAATGAAGAAAGCAAAGTTTCAGGTTAGAACTTATAGCTCCAACGCCCTTAAAAAGCTTCTGTTAAAAACAACGAGAAAAACTCACAAAGGTGTCGGTGTCTGAACTGCAGGAACTTTCGGTAGAATAGAGGCATCTGCTTTCTGAACAACAATCCGTTCAGTTGTTTGAATACTGTTCGTACAAGTAGTCGTGATTTCTAATTTCTTTACTACTTCTTCCGCATGCGAGTTCTTCTTGCTCACTTCCGTACTACTACATATTTTAGTCTTAGTTAAACTCCTTTCATTCGAAGTTTCAGTAACAGTGATTGTAGGCGGAACAGAGATTGTATTTTGCGGAAGGACATGATTTGTAGATGGAGAGTCGACAATATGCGGAAATATATGAGGAGTATGTAAAGTGTCGTCTGAGCTTCCAATCTAAATAAAGTTGAAAAAGAAATTAATTAAACAATGAGGTTCAATTAAGTATTATAGGTTCAACTTCCGGCCTCAAAATTCGATTTCCTTATTTTACTCAACAAATATTGTAATTAGATACTTTTCGCTCTGCAGTGACATTAATTTTTTATATATAGAAATATGCACACTTCTATTTGAAAACTGAGAATCTTTACAGAGCGGAAAAATATTTAATTATAATATTAGTTAAGTAAAATGAAGAATCGAGTTTTGAGGTTAGAACTTGGATCCAATGCTCTTAAATACTGTATGAAGACAAAAATATATTTTCAACGACTCACTTCTGAAACAGAGACTCCTGTTTTTCCTGCTTCCACCGCTCGACGAAAAGTTTCTTCGAAAGGATTTACACTTTGCAGATCTTGGAATAAGCCAACTTCCTCGCAGTTTCTGATAAATCTTGTAGGTGTCGGAGTTTGATCGGCTGCAAAATATTTATTTAAAAATATTGAAGATGGTCTGATAAAAAGAAAATCACTCACCGATGAAAGTACTTCCTTTTCCATTCAATCCAAAATTTAAAATCATGTCATGCTTCTTTTTGTGAACCGTTAAATGGTCCTCGTTTGTAAAACTCTGTAAAACAGAATAAACTTATTCATATTTATGAAGGTTGAAACTGATAACTCATGTAAAATAGAAAACGAAAAAAATAATCACAAAAACAATGTTTGTAAAACTACCATATTGCATCCTGGCGAAGGGCAGGCAAAAGGTTTTCCTGTATCATCCATCGTGAAAAAACTCACTGCTTTCGTTTATTGTAAAAATAATTACCTTTTACAAAATATTGTGAAGACAAAACATCTTGCCCATTTTACTTTTTTATTCAATGCTAATAACATAATGAAAGAGTAGTGTACATATTTTGATTTTTAGGAATGGATACAGTTTATTTATAAAAATAAATAAATACTAATCTCTCTTTCCTTCCAATCTGAAGGATTTTTAATACAAAACATATACGAACTATTCTGTGATTCTGTCATAATCTGACATATAACATAACCTCTCCTGGTCTTTCCGTCTTTCTCGTCTTTCTTTAGGCCGTTTAGGCC
>JAUESI010000008.1:5194828-5249989 GCA_032275145.1 Synergus laeviventris | reverse complement strand
ACTCCACAGTCTCACACATTCAACAGAATCACAGTACGCACAGACGCACAGTACCCTACAAGAGTTCGTTTATCCAATGCCCTTAAGGAAAAATATGTTTTAAGGGGCAGTTTTTAGTTTTTTCAATAAGGTATGATAAGGAGGGGGTGGACCGGTCTAGGGCCCTGATTTCTAGAATTTCTAATTTTATTGAGAGTGTTTGATCCAAATTGTAACATCAAAATTTAAATTCATATTTTCATACCCAAATTTGACTGATTTCACTCAACAATTATTACAATTTTTTTTCCTCTGGATTTTTTTTCCTCTGTAAATTATATTTTTTTTAAACAAATTAATTAAGACTTTTTAAAAAAATTTAATTTTTACAGAAAATTGTTAACAACACAATGAATCTAGATACTATAATAATTCGAGAGGCAAAGCGATCTGATTGTCAAGCGATAAGAGCTTTAATTCAGGTAAAAACTAAACAAACATTCATTAATACCAATAATAAAATAATAAAATTATTTTTCCAGGAGTTAGCTGATTTTGAAGAAATGTCTGAAGGACCTAAAATCACTAACGTAGGTGAGTGACTGCGATGATAAATCAATATTATATTTTTCATAATTGTCCTAAAGCGTAATTTGAAAATATGGACTCATATATCTGGCTAGTTTAAAAGAAAATCAGGTTAAATATTTCGTGACTAGCAAAGAATAAAAGCCTTTTGTGAAATATATGAATCAACTTTACAATCAAATTTTTGCAAAGCTTAAAAAAATATTTGGTTATAGTTTTGATTGGGATATCTAAATAGTTCAACCTCAAACTGTGATGTGACTTGTAAATTTTGCTCAATAATTTTACGTATTTCATTATTTTAGCAGTTTATTTCAAAAAGTCAAAGTCGGGTAGCCCTCTGGCCATTTCGAGTCGGGTCTTAGTCCTAAAAAATGTTTTTTCATTTAGATTCCAATTATTTTCTGTCAAAAATTGGTAAACATAACTATAAATAACCGAAAAAAATATTGTATAATATTAATAATAATAATATTAATATAATATTCCAATGCATACAATTTGGCAGTTTTCCTTTTAAAAATACATTTCCCATTTTTCAATAACCTAATTCAGACCTAATTTCAATCGCTTTTTCTTTTCTTGTGCAGGTTACTGATAGAAGCCTTATTAATTATACCTAACTTTTTATATTAATATTTTGTTTACTATCAGCCGAATCATTGATAAAAAGCTCGCATGTAGCCGTTACTGCCCGACTCTTCCCTCGATGAAAATATAAATTTTTTGTGCGTTAAAGTGTGGTTAAAATGATTGATTTATTTAATTTCAGACCTGGAAAGAGATGGATTTGATACCATACCACCTTTGTTTATAAGTTTCATTGCAATTGTGAAGGAAAAAATAATTGGCTATTCCATATTTTATTACACATATTCAACGTGGAAGGGACGATCTTTATTTTTAGAAGATCTTTATGTTTCTGCGAAATATCGAAACAAAGGTGTTGGTAGCATGCTTTTTAACAAAGTTTCGGAGGTAATTTCGATTTTTTAAACAATTATTTTAGTTCATATATCTATTATAGGGTAACGATCATTATAAGCTTTTTAAACTATTAAAATTGTTATATAAATTGAATTTTTGTACATGGCTATACTAATTTAAAGTCATTGTAAAATCTACTATAATTTAATTACAATTTTAATGTTATACAGTTCGCACTGGAGAAAAAATGCTTTAGAATGGATTTTGCTGTGTTAAACTGGAACCCAGCTGCAGAATTTTACAAAAAAAAGGGTGCAATTAATATTAGCAATATAGAAGGATGGAATCTTTATCGAATTATAATTGAAAAAAATTTGTGAAAGACATAATTGAAATTGCATACATAGATTGTTTAGGATTGTTAGATATTAATATCTTAAGTGCTTTTTTTTTTCTTAAATTCAAATATCGAAAAATTCTGATATAATATTCAGTTTTTGTATTTAAATTTGTTTTAAAAAATCATTGCTATTTTGTGCAAAAAAGTATATGATGCATTTCTTAGAATATTGTAGAATTTACTAAAAACGTCCAAGAGAGTTTACAGGATTTAAACAGATTTCGGGGGATTTAAGAATATTTTAAGGAATTGCAAAGGATTTCTTAGCATTTATTAAATAAAAAAAATAATTTTTGAGCTATGCCATTTACTACCTTTTATCAACAAAGTTTTACTATATAATATTTTTTCTGCAAAACTCGTGTTCGTGGGATATCAGACGAATAAAATGAACAGAGAAAACCTGTATTCGAGGAATACAGGTTGTTTGAGTCACAGATGTGCAAACTTCTCCATAAGGCTACCTACCCTCTTTAGAACTTTCTTAGATACTGCGTCGTTCTCAAATTTTGATGAGGGGAAGTATGAGGGGTCGAGAACCGTGAGCTCCATAGATCTATTGTCAGAGGCAGAGTTTGTTTATACGGTTTCAGGAGCCCCTCAACAAGTCTATTCAGATTAGATGATTAACGGAGATGCGTCTTATCGGGAAGTCCGAGTGTTTTCTAACATCAGTCATCACACATATAAAGTAGATATAGTGATGTACGACTGAAAGGTCGCATCGGCATCGGGAAAAATTATTTCCTAAACCTAGCACATCGTCTGGTTTTCTTCCCCCTTCAATAAGATTAATCTTTTAACGTTTGTAAAATAATAAAAGATCAATAAAGAATAATACTGTCCTCGCGCATGTGCGCGCTGTGTCCAACCTCGGCAGTTGAGGATTTGATGAGGTTATAATCAAAAGGGGATATATAAGCAGGTTTCTCTAATTCGTAGAAAAGTGAAATTAAATAAATAACAATGTTTGAAGGGGCGGTTGCCGCGATTCTCAATCGATTTCTAGGCAAGTACGTAGAAGATTTGGACACAGAGGATTTTAATGTAGGTATTTTCTCTGGTGATACATGTCTTACGGATCTAAGACTGAAGCCAGAAGCATTGGTAAGTTTTTAATGACATATATTAGTATATGTGAAAGAAAATAATAAAATAACAATAATACAAGTTTTACTGGTTTCAGTATCAACTCGGCCTACCTATCAGAGTCGAACTTGGGTTGATAGGAAAAGTATCACTAAAAATTCCATGGGCTGGACTATTTTCTCAACCCATTATTCTCTGTATCGAGGTACATTATATTATTTTAAATGACATTCCTATTTCTTCCAGTTGTTTGTAATTTGTTTTCAATTCTTTCCATTTAACTTCTTTTATTTTAAATTATTTGGAACTTCTTTTAATCTATTCTTTTTAATTCTTCTGAATTTCTTTATATACTTTTGAATGCCTAACACTGAATTCTATTCAATTCATTTGATTCTTTTTTTGAAATTGGTTGCATTTGCTTCGAATTCTTTTTAACTACGCAGTGTGCTAAGGAGGCACAAGAAATTGGAAACGTTTTTCGAACGTTCCAAAAACTTATCAGTAACAGTCCCTGGCTATGTTCAATATCCTTAAAAACTTTCGCTATATATAAGGATAGTATATTCTTTCGGTGACTGGACCAAAGACCAAAGAAATATCTTTGACTGAACATAGAGACGGTCTATGGAACGTTCCAAAAACGTTTCTAATATCGTGTACCCACTGGGTAGGCTTGGATTCTCATCAATTCTCTTGAATTCTTTCGAGGTTAATTTTTATACAGATGTCTAAAAATAAATAAATAACTTAATACTGAAACAATATTATTAAAAAGAGTAAAATTGGGGATTAATACGTGTAACTGTTAATCGATTTATTGTTCACTTGATCGAATTTCTAGAATTCATACGAAGCCATTAAATTTTGAGATTAGATTTTCAATTCTTTTTCTCCAAAAACGATATTATTTTTTTTTTATTTTTGATCTTAAAAGAAAGCTTAGGTTTTTTCCTATAAGACTATTTATGAAAATAAGTGTTGAGTACTTCGGTACGCGCATGACGCTGGCGCTCAAGCACCGCGGTGCGCTGTGATGCCTGTACTGTATTGTTTTTACGAAAAGTAATAATTATATGATAGTATATTTGATCGCTCTCTGCATTTTACTCGGTTGAGACAGCCATTATTTAAATGCCTGCATTACGTTCACTGACGAATTTTGAAAAAATTTTGAATTTTAGAAAATCAAATTATTGAATAAGAGGTCGGGTCAAAAAAGTGGTTTTATGGATTATGTAAAATTAAAGCTAGTAGATTTTTATTTGTTATGGCCCTTATATTGCTCCATCTCTCTTGTCACGTGACCTCAAGAGAGATAGGTCAATATGATAGAAAAGGGCAGAACCATTTTCAGGTTCAGATTACGGGTTCAGTTCACGATTGTGCTCAGGCCTACAGATAACGATTAACGACCAACAAAAGATCAGTGCTGCCAATTTCAAAGCATGGAGGTTTGAAAACACGGAATATTTTTTCGAATCCTATATTTAGATATCAAAATTTGTACAATAAGATTTTCTAGTTTTAGGATCTAATAACTATACGTTTGGTGTGAGATTTACTTAAGAATTTCTTGACATTTTATGATAGTTTTGGTTTCTAGATATTAAAGCTAACGTACTATTATCCTAAAATTTGTTGTTTTAAGTTCATGTTAATGAATACTAGGGACGAGATCAAGCAATAGAAAAAACACAGATTTTAGATAGTAATCTTTATTTAATAATTAGAATTTTTATGTGCGAGAAAGAGACAGAGTGTGAGAGAAAGAGAGACAGATAAGCATCCTGGACTTCTGACACTGTCCTATAAAGAACGTTTCAGATTGAATTCTTTAATGTTTAAAATAGAAACTTGAATTGGTCTTTGGCTTAGTTTTATAGTTTGCAGGTTTAAAAGAGTCCTCCTTGAAAAGGCAGATTTCGATATTAGTGTGAGCCTAAACTACTGAATTCTTCCCGAACTGATTTGACTGGACTTGAATCACTTGAACGGATATTCTGAAATTGCAACCAAAGACCATCATGCACTAACTGCAATTCACTGAAGATTGAAGACCAAACACTGACCGGAGAACCCTTGCATGAAGACTGATTTCAAGAGTTCTGAATCTTTAGCGAGCGACCCTTTTTCTCCCCTATGGTCATTTAGAGATAATTCATGTTTATTTTCCATTCACCTCGAACTCTTTCGTATCCTACTTTTCTTATTCTACAATAAAAACTTAAAATTTACAACAGTTTTAATTATCTATGAATGGAAATTATTTTGATAAAATAATTAAATAATAGTTGAAACATTTTGATTTCTAGGATGTATACATAGTGGCAGTTTCAGAAGTATTTGGAAGTTACGATTCAGAAGTACACAAGCGACTAATAAGAGCAGCAAAGAAAAAAGTATTGGAAGATCTCGAAGGAGAAGCTATTTTAGGACCTGGTGTGTATTTTTTTCTTGGAAGGAAAATCCTATAAAAATTGAAGATAAACATTTAAAATTAATATAATATATCCTATATCTATTTACTGATTCTCTATTTAGGCTTCCCTTCTGGGATTTTTGACAACTTCTTATCTTCTCTTGTAAAGAACTTTCAAGTTACTTTGAACAATGTACACGTAAGATATGAAGAAAGATTTGCAAACAAAGTACAAAGCGCCTGCGGAACCTGCATGCAAAGTTTAACGATGGCTACTACAAATAAGTAATTTCCATATATTTTACTTACACTTTCAGATTTTAAAGGTCGTTATAGATGATCCAAGTTCTAACTCCAAAAATATAATTCTTCGTTTTACTAAACAAATATTATGACTGAATTGATATGTTTTCGCAGTAAATGGAAACCTGGCGTCACACCTACAAACTCCACAACCATTTATCAATTAATAAGAGTCGAGTCCTTTTGCATTTACATGGATCCAAGTACTGAAACTTGTGTACAAAGCGATCCTTCCGCTTGGGAGTTCGGTTCCTTATTCGAATGGAAGGACACGATGCGTCGATCCCTTCAAACATTTGGTTTGAATGGTCAGGAATTTCAATTTTGTAGGTTCCTTCAATTTATATGAATTAATTATACAAAATACTAAATTTCGGAATCATTTAAATAAGGCTTGAGGGGTTGATCACTCTGGAAATCTGCTGTACATTTAAAATTCGAATGATCAACCCCTTGATGAAGCTTTATGAGAAAATAAAATTGTTTAAACCTTTTTTTTTATATTATAAATTGTTTGAACAATCCCGAAAACCCTGAAAATAAAAATCGATATTTCCTTTCAAGTGGTAAAACCCTTTACAACAAAGATAAAGATAATCATCAGCAAGGCAACTGAAACACGGGATTCGCGAATGTTAGTTGATATTGTTTTACAAGATGTTGCTATGCAAGTTTCGAAAGACCAGTACATCACCTTCCTCAGACTTTATGATTCGCTTAATCGGGCAACTGTGAGCAGGTGAGTATCATCAATCACAATCAAGATATGAAACTGTTATCAAGTTAAATAATTTTTTTTTTAAATATATACCCTGTAATTTCAGACAACATAAAAAGCACCACCCTAACTGCTCCATTCAAGAGAATGCGAAAGCTTGGTGGAAATATGCGCATTGTGTTATCCTTGAGCAGAACGTCAGACCTTACACCTGGAGAAGAATCCAAGCTCACAGAAGCAACTACAAACGTTATAAGGAAGTTTTCACACAGACTATTCTGAAACCAAATGACACTGAATTAAAGATGGATTTGCAAAAATACGAAGATACCTTGTCGATTCTCAATATTGTTATTGCCCGAGAACATGCCAAAATTGAATTCAAAAATAAAAACCCCGACCTCATCACGGTAGAAGCAAAAGAATCGGCGGTGAGATTAGTAGTCAGAAGTGAAATTAAAGTACAAGAGTCTACTCAAAATAATGGAAAATTTTTGGGGTTTAACTGCAAAGATTTAGATAAAACCGGAAAAGGCGAGAAACTGAGCAAGTTTTTGGGTAATTTGAATTCGAGCTGAGTAGCAGAGCTGAGTAGATTTAAAAAAAATATTCCATTTTTCGCTCTGTAAAAGGCACACTTCAATTCCAATATTTTTAAAGTAAAATCGAACTTTGAGTTTAGAGCTGAAGTTTGAAGACTGAATTATTTGAGTATTTTTCTGCCCAGCTCTGATGTGAATTAAAATGGTTTTATTAAAATGTTTTTTTTTTCTCTAATTTTAGACCACAAGTACAATTTTACTTTAGCGAATTATTCGCTGAGTCTTATGAACAATGAGAAAGAAGTTCTAGTTTTATCAATGACACAATTCCTTGCTAGTATTGAGAAACACCCCGAACTCTCTACTTATAAAATCTCGACTAGGGCTGAAAGTTTTGTTATTGAAGGAGTTTCTTCCGAAAATGAACTAGTTCCCTTAGTGACAGCTGATAATGTATTAACAGGTAATTTTTAAGGCAGAATTGAACGTAAAATCAATCTCTGTAGACATTAAAAGAATTAATTTTTATGTTATTTTTATTTTGCAGGAAGTGCGGCTCCAAATTTTTTGGCAATAGATTTTGAGAAGAAACCCCGGAATTCGGATTTTAATTACGATATATCTGTATCTCTGGAACCCTTTGAAGTGACTTATCATCATGTAAGTTTTAAATACTATCGAAAAAGTTCATCATTAACAGAGTCTTGATTTTAAAAAAACTTATATAGCTGTAAAGTTTAATCAACTTTTATGCTCATTCAATGATTCAACCTCGAAAAACGAAAAAAAAAAAAACGTTGAATTATTTCAGTAAAACATTTTATATCATGATTTATATTTCCAAATAAAATATATTCTTTCGTTCCCTTACATAAGCTTTGAATTTTCATTATTTGAGAAAATATAGTCGAAAAATCAATTTTACAAAAAATAAGAAAGTACATAAAAATTGTAAAATTAAATATTTTGAAAAATCCTCTGGCACATTTTGACTTATTGGTTATGCAAATAAGCCCCACAAATATCATTGATTTATCAACAACTGTCGTTCAATGCAGTGCACCCAATTCCTTGGACAGTTATATCCGCCCAGTTATATCCAGTTATTCCCACTCTTGGACAGTTACATCTCTTATGCTAAACTCAAGAAAAAATTAAAATTTTTGCAAAATGCTTGCATTATATTTTTGTATACAGCTCTAGTTTTAAGTCTAAATCATAAGAACCGTTTAGATGCTAAAATTAAAAGTATATAGATTTAACTCGTTTTTTGTATGGAACCTATATAAAAGGTTCTCTTTTCATTAGGTAATATCTACCTTCACAGACTCAATATTGAGTTGAAAATTGCAAAATCGTTACATGATAATCTCTGTCAGACAATTCCTAAGAAAGTGAAATCTCGCGTGAACTACCTTAAGTTATAGTGACGACAAAAAACGGCGACATCCATCTTCATCCACACATACATACAAACATACAATATATGCATATAAAAATACATGCATTCATCCGAATAATTTATTGGAACGTTAATTGTATTAGACATTTATCAGCTGAGGAAAGTTTAGTTAAACCATTTTTAAAATATTGGAAAATGTAACGAGTACAAAGCTTTTCTCTATGAGGAAGCAAAATGAATAATAATATATAATTTAAATTTTATTTCAGTATGCAGTATCAGAAATAATCAACTTTTTTAAAATCGATGACATCCAAATTCGAGAAACAACATCTTTTGCATATAAAATGTGTTCGGTAATGAAGACAA
Source organism: Synergus laeviventris (assembly GCA_032275145.1). Lineage (NCBI taxonomy): Eukaryota > Metazoa > Arthropoda > Insecta > Hymenoptera > Cynipidae > Synergus > Synergus laeviventris. The sequence continues at coordinate 5,241,250 of JAUESI010000008.1, read as the reverse complement.
AAGTTGAGAAATTATTAAATCGTCTTTTAGCCCGAAATTTGAGAATCAATTTGAAAATCGATGTAAAAGGGCCTTATATTGCTTTTCCACAACATGGAGCGCTTCAAAAGTATGTAGAGTATATATAAAGCACAATTTCTTAAAAACTTTTTACGAAATTCTTAATTCTGTAAGCCTATTTTATTGCTTTAAAAAGTCACATTTCATAATTTGAATGTTTCTTTAAGAGTATAGAATGAATAGTTATACCATTTTTTTAGAGAAGGATACGTACTTCTTCTTGATACGGGTAGAATGACTTTGCGAACTGAGCTACAAGCACCCGATGCACAATTGGAAGATGCTACTCTTATGGAGTTGGAAGAACTACTTTACGATCGGCTTCATTTGGTATTTACGGATGGTCAAGTTCTTCTTTGTCACACTGGTGAGAAACTATTCCATTTTATATTAGGCGACTGTTTTCATGCTGCTTTAGTACTCTTTCAAAAACGTGAATTTTTAAAACTTTCCAAGAGATTTTAGAAAATTTTAAAGATTTTATTAGATTTTAAAGTATTTCAGACTATTTCAAATAAAATAATTTCTGAAAGATCGAAAAAATTTTTAATGAGTTAAAAATATTTTGAAGATTATAATTTTTAGTATGTAATAATATCCGTCAACATTGTCTTAAAGTTAAATTAAAAGAAGAAACGTAATTAAAACAGGAGACGACTGGCGGGATATAAGAAGGCGGAAAGAGTCTGAGAATCATTTGGTGCCGAAATTGCAAGCGAATGTTACCATTTCTTCAAGTATCAAACCCGAATATCGAGTTTTACCCAGGTAATTACATTTTTCTTTAAATAAATTTCAAAAATTGACACATAACTACAAATAGTTTTTTAATTCTAGAATGAAAGTGAACGTCTCGGTATCGCAATTGAAGTTCAATTTATCAGAGAGAAGATTGCGATCACTTGTAGACTTTTTAGATCTCCTCTCAATCCCAAATCAAGAAGATATAGAAGCTATGAAATCAGACTACCTGGAAAGTGTAAAACAGCTAAAAACTGATTTCATGACTGATAATTTAATCAGAGTACGCTCTGTAGTTGTTTTGTCTGCGACTGTTATAGGGCACAATAAGTCTCCTTGCATTACAAGAGATCTTCCAAAGTGCGCCAAATTGGAAACAGAACGGTAAAACAAAATCAGAAAATTCGTAAAAGGATTTTTTAATATTTGAAAAATTAATTTTACTTGAATTTCAGGAGCGTGATTTCTTCTGATATCAGTGAAGAGGATTTGGAACAATTGTTCAGAATGACGAATGTCTCTGGTTTTGATGATATCGTCTCCCCACAAAATCGAATTAATTTGCTCTTGAGATTCGTAATTAGCGAGGTTGGTTTTTTCAATTCTTCTGAATTTAAAATCGATCTCTTTACTTATTTACTCAACAAATATTATAATTAAATATTTTTTCGCTCTATGGACATAGTTCTACTATAGAAAAAAGTACATACACAGGGCCTTTTCGTAAGCATTTCGCTGTACCGTTTTTTCAGCAAAATTATATTATAAAATATGACTTATTTGATATGCTTGGATTCATAAAAGAATAATCTACTGTTCTATGTTTAAACACGTTTAAAAATATTTTTTATATTAAAAATATGAGCACTCAAAGTTACCCTACTTTTGAAGACAAATTTCTCGAATTGTAATGCATATTGTAAAAATGTAAAAATGGTAAAAACATAGACGGGTAAATTGATTCTTTACAAAAAAGTTACTATATTTAGAATCAGTACTGCCGTTAAATAAATATGCGAATAAAACGGTATAACGATATGTCTTCAAGCAGCAATTTTGAGGCAAAACATTAATTTTAAATATTAATATTTCAGCTTTCTTTTCACTTTGGTTATATGAAAACAACTGGCAGGCAAAAACCTTATTTGATTCTAAAATTTTGTACACTATATTTTGAATCGGCAATTATGGAATATGGATTCGCTCTCCAATCTGGTATTGGTACTATTCTTCTAGCAGATAAAACTGAAGCTGGTGTGACGGGATCGTATCTCGAATTAATATCGACCGATGGATCTTACGAAGTCTTTTCAGTTTCCTATCGAAAGGTAATTATAATTATATCATTGAAAAAAGTGAGAGAAGATTAAGAAAAAAATGTCTTTTTTCTATCCAGGTCAAGGCCAACTGTCCAGACTTTAAATCACATTTTAGAAATGTGGAACGATCCTTGACTATCAACATCATGAGTTTAAATGTCGTTTTTCATCGACAAGCGTTTATGAAACTCAATAATTATTGTGCCAATTTATACAAGTGGGTCTCTATCATTATTAGCTCAATTCGAGGGGTTGATCACTTGAATTTTAAGTTTATATTTAGATTCAAAGATTTCAAAATATTAAAAATAATTTTAAGGTATTACTGAATAATGCTTAAGAATTTTACACAATTTCAGAAGATTTCATGAGCGAGTGTAAAGCAGCTTTCTGTGTGTTCATGTGTGTGATTAACCCCTCAAAATCCAAACTTCATTTTGAGTTTTAACTTTTTTTTTCAGAACATGTTATACCGAGAATATTCAAAATATTGGGGATATTATTAAACGGAATGCGATTGTTTTCATCAAGACTGAATGTGATCCTCCTATTCCGCCTGGTAATTTGAATTAGAAGATTCTCAATTTTTACTTAAGGGCATGTGATACTTTACCATAAGAACAATTTAGTTTCTTCATAACTTCAAGCTTACAATAATAAATATTTTATCCTAAAACTAGGCCGTTTACCTCCGATTGTACGAAAGAGGTGTAAATGGCCTAATTTTAAGAAAAAAATATTTATTATTGCGAGCTTAAAATGGAAGAATCTAAATTTACTCTTATGGTAATTACCACATACTCTTAATAAGGGTCTTGCATAAATCTAAAATTCTAATTTTTCATTTTACTTAAAAAATATCAAAATTAGATATTTTTTTCCTCTGTAGAGATGCTCATTTTTTAAATCGAAATATTCTTGGAATAAAAGAGGTTAGAGTTTGTACCTAAAAGAGTCTTAAATGGTTTTTAAAAGGTAATTGATTTTTAATTAATTATTATTGAAAATTACAGGTGCTATTAAACTCAGTTATACGATTAGATTCAACACATTCATTTTGAAGCTCTGTAGTAAAGATGCAGATTTTTTAACTTTTAAAATCATGGGACTGGAAAATGACTGCATCTACAATGTCAACGAAAGAATGATGTTAAGAGCACACCTCACAAGTTTAGTGATCGAAGATTTGGGCGATATCACTCTTTATTCGAAGGTATCTACAAAATTTTCAATTATTTATATTAAAAATAGCAACACCGTACTTAAATATTAAAAGAATTATTATTTACAATATACATATACCATTTATTATATATGTAACAATTTCTTGATTCTGAAAGATCCTGATGAACGAAGACGACAAAATTTTTGACTTAAAGTACGTAAGACACACCCCAAAACCATACAAGTGTTCAGAACTCGATACGAATAATGAAAAAGTGATGTCTGATGGATGTTTTAAACTTTCGATTGGAAGGATAAACTGTGTTTTCATATCAAAGATTCTCTTCGATTGCCAAGTAATCTCTCAAAATAATTCTTTCGTTTCTAGTACATATATTAGTAGAAGATTATTAAAAAGCTTAAAAAATTTCAGGTTGCCCAAAATTTTAGTTCCTTATTTTACTCAACAAAAAAATATAATTAGATATTTTTTCGCTTTGTAGATATACTCATTTTGGAAATCGAAGTATGCGTGTATATATAGCAAATCGATAATATTAATACTTTTTTTGTACAACCAAACGATTGAATTGTATGATTAGATTTAGAATTCTTCGTTTTAAGCTAAAAGTATTCAAATGAAACATTTCTTCGCTCTAAGACACATTTATATTTTAAAAGAGAATTCGGCTGTAGAGAAAAAAAATATCTATTTCTAATTTTTTTTGCCTAAAATGAAGAAATAATGGAATTTTGAGGATAGAACTTGAACTCAATACACTTTAAACTTTTTAATTTTGACATATTACTTGCAGCATTTTTTTAATCCACTTATAAATTTCCTACGATCTCGACTTGCTGGATATTTAAGAAACTTATTCTTCTGGGGCATCACTGAGTTTATGAAAAGTGAAATTAAACTTCAGATCTCAATTGATCTTCAAGGGCCTACATTACTTTTCCCTCAAAAGAAAGACTATCCGAACCTTTTGGTATTCGACCTAGGTTCGAATTTAAAAAAATAATTGCAATATTCCTTAATCAATAGAGTTGTTGCATTCTTTTTATGAAGTTTTTTTTTAAATATTAATTTAGGGTTGCCAAACGCCCTGATCTAGCAGGATTTGTTCTGCTTTTTTGCGATTCCGTCCTGCAAATTCTGCTGAATTTCATGTGTCCTGCTTTCTTGTTTTATTGAAGGTCCGCAAACATTTAACGGCGTTCTGAATATATTAAATATTGGAGAATAATTAAAGATGTACCTTTCACCCTGCTCAGAGGTGATGACCTTTGTTTTAGGAGCTTAGGCGCAGGATATTCTGCTAAACTCCTCACGGCATATGGGAACCCTAATTAATTTAATGCTTGCACAAGAGAAAGCGCTATACACAATATATAATTACATTTCCCAGTTAAAAGTTAATGAAACCTATACCACATGAAAGTTTATGCAATATGCTGAAGAAAGTTGAAAGTCTGCAGATATTAAAATCATGTGGGAGAAAACATCACATATCGCCTTCTCTTTTTTAAGAAATCGTTTCCTTTTCCATGTTTTCTATCTGTTTAAGTTAAATCATATTTTTACTTAAAAAATTTTAAAAATGTATTATTAAATATTTATATGCAGCAACTCTAAATTTCAGCAAAAAGTTTTTTAAATTTCATAACTGGTTTCATATTTTTAGGTATATTGACAATAGAAAATTTTCTAAAAACGAGCGAACTGATAAAACATGGAAAAATTGATAACGAATCAAACACTTGTGTGATTGATAATGTTTTGGTTAAACTTAATTCGATGAGTTTGTCGAGAGCAATCATGACTCTTGGTGGAAATTTGGAGATTCAAGTAATATTAGTCAAATTTTTCAAAACTGTTACAATTCTTTGTTTTTAATGAGTTTTAAAACAGAATTTAAAAAAATCATCTTTTAGGAGCCAATCGTGGAACCAATGCATCTTCGCTTTGACGTGAAACGAAAAATAGTTGATCGTAAAATCGTGGGTCGTCAAATGCACGATCAGTGTTTATGTCACACTCAAGGTTCTATGGATATGATAACCATAAATTTAGGACAAAAGGATCTCGCCTCGGTCTTTTCTATTTGGGAAGACAACCTGTCAAAGACTTTCCTAGCACGAAAGATATTAGGATACGATGCAGATCTCTCGCGGAAGAAAATTGCAAGAAATGAAGACGCAATAGTAAAGAAGTTGGAAGAATTTTTTTCACAAAACAAACATCCGGTGTGCGAAATCAACTTGAAAGTGATTTTAGATGGATTACAACTGAATTTATTCTCAGATGCAGAAGAGGTACATTTTCGTCGCACCGATTAAGATTTATATTCTGACAAGAAGCACTACTCATCGTTAGTTTATTATTTTAAATTTCCTTTCTTCTCGGCTCCTTTTAGTTATCTGCTCTAATTATTACAATTCTATTTTCGTTGTACTATTCATTTTCATTTTTAAATCTTTCAATGGTCATTTTTGTTTTTTGAATCAACTCTTCAAACCGATTTTGTTTATTTTGATTATGGTTCTCAATTTTTCATCAGACTAGACGGAGGGAGCTTACAACTGAAGTTTTATTAAGAAACAAATCGTTAAAGGTCTTAGTTTTGTACGGAAATATTTTCTTGTTCTCTCTGTCAGGTTTTAAGCTCGCCTGTGCGAGATTTGAACCACGGATTGTGTAAATTCATTTTTGGAGAAATGAGCATTTTATTAGAGCTTTTCAATAACAAGAGCCTGTCGATGAGAGTCTTGGTTCGAAGCTGTGAATTAGAAGATATGCGCAAAAGGGCATCTATTGTTAAAAAGTAAGTACTTGTTTCATAGGATTCATATTTTCTTAGATCAAAAATTTAAAATACTCTTTTTCATTGCAGAATAATTCAATCACCGGCAAAACGAATGGGAATTAATTCTGATTTAGGAGTTTACATATCGATGCCTCCTGCCCTAGATTTTTCCTTCACTAGGACCTCGACAGGAGATACGTGTCTAGATATGCTTGTGGAGGAATCTCGAGTAAACTTATGTGTACCATTTTTGTTAGATTTAGGCCAATACTTTCTGGATTCGATACCTAATGAACAAATCGACGAAGGGGTCGTTAATGAGGGTTACGAGGGCAATGATAATGAACTTGTAAGTTATACAAAATTTTAATATCCTGAAAATAAAATTTCTTCAATTTAATTTAAAATTCATCATTCTCATTTGTTTTAAATGACTTTTAGATAATCAGTATGAAAGAAGATTACCGAAACTTGAACGATCTTAATCTGAGCGTAGAAACAGAACAATCAGGTACTTCCTTTGCAATCAGATAAACTATAAATAAAAAATACGTCAAATAATTATACTATAAATGCCATCAAGGTTCTTCGATTTCAATAAGAGTTCGAAAACCGGAGTTGCTCCTATTCAGTGATCTCAGTGCCAGTAACGCCCATGCAATTTTACTGCAAGCGGAATTCATGATCGAATCTAGTTGCCACAGAGGATTGTCATCAATTGTCTGCACGTTGTCGGATGTTAGAGCAAAAAGCAAAAGTCAACAAAGATACCTGCGACAATCTCCTCACTGGGTTTTGCTTCCTTGTGATGTCGAAATCTGCAGAAAAGAGAAAATGCAAGATGTACAAATTACTGCAATTGTAAGCTCGGTTGATCTACATCTTTCTGTTGGTACTATCTGCACTTTCACGGAGGTAAATTTTACATTTAAATTACTATTTATAAGAATTATAAATAAATTGCTATTATTACAAATTAATTAATATGTTTAAATTATTTGGAATTCTATTATTCAATTTTTTTAGATCATCAGCGAGGCTTTGACCTTCTTCAAAAGGTCTGATTGTCAATTAGCCTCTCACACTATAACTCGCGATTTCAATTCACACAGTGATCTTTGGTCACCAAAACCCGTGTCCCACATTCCTTACAAGGAAAATAAAAAAGGTGAGTTCTGTAGTTTACAAAGCAAAACATTGTAACGCTTTTTCTGATTAAAAAAATACTACTTACTATCGATTGCAATTTTCAGATTTCTCCAGCCGCTCTATAGCTTCTTCTGAATGTGATAGTCAAGTAAGAGTTTTCGAACTGAAACCAGTATCGATCTACGTGCAACTGGAAATGGAGGAAACTGAGGAACGAATCTCGATAATAAAAGGTAAATCAGAAGTCAGTGGAAGTATCAACGACTGGAACAGCAACAATTTCCAGATGCAGTCTAGTTTGAAGCTTTATGTCTATTGTTATAATGTTAATACTAAGACATGGGAACCTTTCATCGGCCTCTGCCCGGGAAATGACGGTCACTATTTACCATGGACTCTGACATTCAAAGTAAGAATATATTTATTTTGAATCAAAATATTTTACTGTTTTAAAAGAAATTAATTATTTCAATTATTCTTAAATAACTCTTAATTTAGATTTACCAAAATGAAGCATATGCCTTGAGTTCTTGGCTAAACTACTCTCAGCATCCGATAAGAAAAGTTGTCCTAAAGAAGAGGAAACGGGAAATGGATAGTAGTGAAGATGAAACAAACGAGGATATGATTTTCATTCCTCCAAATCATGTAACGTCTTCGAAAATTGCTGGTATGATTTAATAGAGATATTAGAGCTCATTTTTTTTTTATTAAAATAGAAAAATAACTGTTCTTTCTTCCAGAGGTAAACTGTAATTTCGATTGTGATGATTCGGATTCGGACAATAATAGCGATTCAGAAAAGCTGGCGAAGACTTTCAGTCATCTTTTTAATAAAGATACAAGTGATGAAGAAGGAAGCGATTCTGATGAGTCGAGTAAATACGAGGACGAAGGTTTAGAGTTGACTCCAGAATGTCTCGTAGAACCGAGTAATTATCTCAAATAATAATAATAGAATACTTATATTTCTTTCTTAAGGGTCTGCGATAATTACCAATAAAAAAAATTAATTAGTCTCGCAAACTACATACGTTCGCAAAAATAACTATTCTTTGATGAAACTATGCAATCTATAACCTCCGTATCTATAAAATGAAGATACATCGCCTAGTTTTAGCGAAAAATATTTATTGCTAGATTATTTCGAACGTAAAGTTGGCAAAACTAAATTTGCTCTTATATGGTAAGTAACGTATGGTTATTGAATCCAAATTCTAGCCTCAAAATTTGAACTCTTAATTTTACTTGAAAAATATTATAACAAGATATTTTTTCTCTCTACACATATAACTATTTAAAAACGAATACATTTAGAGAGCAAAAAAATACCTGATTGCAATATTTGTTCAGTAAAATGAAGAAATCGAATTTTTCAATTAGAACTTGGATTCAACATCCTTAAGAAAAATAAATAAAAAAGGGAGTTCTTTTACATATAGAGAAGACTATGAAGTCTGATATTAATATTTCATAAAAATATTTGACTAATATTTTCAACGAATTTTGCAGGTAATACTGTTATTGAGACATCAATGAAGAGGAACGCTCGCGCCACTTATTTTATTATTAGTGCAAAAGATAGAATAGATTTCATGGTTTCGCCTAATACAATCGCAATGATGGAAACGATTTACAGTATATATTCCAAGAGGAAATGCGACATTCCAATAGTAGTCACGAAAAGTGGGAAGCTTAATTTGCAGAATAATATAGGACATGCAAGTGTAATAGAATTCCTTATAAAAGAAGAGGTGAGTGAAGATTAATATTTATAAAAAACTAATTGACAGATGAAATTTATAAATCTTTTAAAATTAAACATAGATTAATCATTTTTTTATTGATATTCTTAGGGAAGTTCTGAAAATCAAGCACGCCTAATAGCTGCAAAAAGTTTCCATGAAACAATTTCTCCACCGAGTGTTCCAAGCAGCCCGGAAAATGAACCTTTCTCTAAAATCATAAGCCCCACAGATATTGTTAATATTGATTGCGAACTTTCCGATAAAAACGGAATTTCTCAGAATCGCAATTTGGCAATGTTTCCACCATTTGCGAATGAATCTTTAGTTAATATTTACAAGAAAATCACTTCTGAACGTCTTCGTATTAGGGTTGAAGGTATATTAGTTTTATTTCTTTATATAAAACTTTTAATGAATGCAATTTGACTAAATTTCAATTTGCAGGATTCGATGAAATGCAAATTTATTGTCCAAGGAGAAGGGGATGCCATCAAGTAGCTTTACACCCTTTGAAAAATGGAATTCGCTATCATCTAATTGTTGAAATGATGATTGATGCTCATCTTCACAGGACTATTTCAGTGCATTCACCTCTTCAGGTAAAACAGTTCTTCCAAAATTAATTAAAATTCTAAAACAAACAAGTTCTAAATCTTACTTAGTAAAAAAAACTAATTGGAGAAAATACAGTCCAACCTACGAGTAGTGCCGTTTTCGGGGGAGTAGGGTAATATGATTCCGAAAAATCGTAAACTCCTAGCCTCGCTCGCCGTGAAGGAAAAGAATTCCTCATGAATAGTGCCACACAATAGCTGTTCAGCTCTATCCGATGTGCCAAGTATTTTTTCTGCAATTAAAACCTCTAAATCTAACCAAATCGCTTGATCAGGCACTACTCATGGTATTGGATCGTAAAAGTATAAGGGAAGTGGCACTACACATGGGGGCACTACTCGTAGGTTGGACTGTAATGCATTCTCGCACTAGTATCGAATCGTATTTTTTGACACGATGTGTGCGAAACTTGATTTAGCATACGCTTTTTTGATCCAGCGTGTGCAAAACCGAGCTTTGAGCACGGGGTGTCAAAAAAGAATGATTAATATTTAAATATTTTTTCAGATCCGTAATGAAACATCCTTCGCAATAGGCCTATTCTACAAAAAGCAATTGGCCGAGAAGCTACAAGTAGTTCACTCAGGGCAAGCTTTGAATCCATTTGATGACAATATGAGGATGACAATTATCGAACCAGATGAAACCTATAATATTCCTTTATTTATTGCTTATCATTTTCCAATATACGTGTTACCTGCATATTTAGAGTGAGTACTATTTTGCTATTTTAGGCTTCGAACAAAAGAAGTACGGAAGTGAAAAATAATAAAACACTTTCTTTTTTTCTTTTTTGTTTTAATGAAATTTCAGTGATAGGAAGTACGAAGTCAGTGAGGAAGGGCTTTGTTGGAGGGAATTGAGTAATGATTTGTATGTATCTAAAGATATTTATTGTAAAGAAAAGGAAAACGACTCTTCGGTTGTATTTGGAGTAAAGGTAATTTGTTCGAAGCAGCAAACGGCAAGTCACAAAAACAGTCAAGTTTCAAAGTACCTGATACGAATGTTACCGCCTCTTATATTCGAGAATAAGTTGCCTTTCGTAATAGATATAAGCATACCATGTGTTGACTACGAAATGAGAATTGAACCAGGAGAGAGGACTAGCGTTTATTGTATAAAGTGTACTAGTGCTAAACAGATTATTTTTAAGGTTTGTCGAAACGTTCTGAAAACAATATCTTTAACCGGTGTTGGATCCAAATTTCAACCACAAAATTTAATCGTTTCATTTTGTACTAAAATTTTACTTTATACGCATATTTCTATTTAAAAAATGAGAACCACTGCAGTGTGAAAAAATATCTATAAATTATAATATTTGTTGAGTAAATTGATGATTTCGAATTCTTATTTTGCACTTGGATACAATGCCCTTAATTTTTTTTAAATGTCTTCTCTCTACATATAATCAGTTCCAATTTTTCAGATTCAAAACTATTTGGGTACTCAATGGAGTGGGACGTTTCAATTAACGTCCAATTTTGAGAAGAAGTGTGTAAAAATGTTTAGTGATAGTGAATCAGATTTTACGAAACCCTTTTTGCTGTGCGTTGAACTAAATAGACTTACAAATTGGGTTGTTGATATTTATGCACAATATTGGATTGTAAATAAGACTGGCCTACCTCTCAGTATCAGGGTAAGTTTAAAATAAAAGTTTTTTAGAATTTTTATCACCCTGAATACACATTTGACCATTTTCATTACATCAAATTTAGATTTCAAAATTTCATCTATCTTCATTGTAAATTATTTTATGTGATTTTTCTCAATAGGAATCACACACGAATGTGATGTACGAGATTCCAGAAAACGAGCTCGTCGTTTTCTCTCAAAAAGAGAAGAGAAGAAAACGAGAGATAAAACTCAAAGCCCAACAATCGGGATGGTCTCCATCGTTTAATCTGGATGGAATAAGTTCAATGTCCTTAATCCTATGTAGGGACATCGAGAGACGAAGGAAATATCGTATCCTCTCAGAAAGTTCAATTTCCCACTTAGCACCCGTTTTTACAAAAATCGTTACGTTTTTACCCTATTTTTTCGTCAGTAACAAAACGAAAAAGGCTTTGAGATTCATGGAAGAAAACGAGGAGGCTGATTTGTGGAACGATTTGCTTCCCGGACAAGGAATGGCCTTTTGGCCCTATACAGAGTCTATGAAAATGCGAGTGAAATGGAAGAACAGTCAACTAGTTTCTCAACATTTTGATATGATTGCATTTGGAAAAACTGTTCTTAGAATGGATAACGGGGTTGGTATCATGCAAGCTTTTTACGAAAACTTCCACTTTTTCTGTAAAAAGTAGATTTAATTTTGTGTAACATGAAATATTAAAAACTCGAAGACATGTAAATCGGAAATTTCATTTTTGAAAACGTTTTTAATATTTATTTTAATTTTAGACGGCTTTATCCGTGCATATCGATGGAGGAAGCAGTTCCCCTTTCAACATAACATTTCAAAAGTTCCAAGATGGAGACGCGCCTGTTAGAGTTGACAATCTTTGCAATGATTTGTTCTTAAAAATCAACCAAATTAACTTAGGACAAGCGACGCTTCTAAACCCCTTACAAAATTTAATCTACACATGGGATGATCCTACTAGAGACAGAATGCTTATCTGGAACATCTACAACAGTAAAACAAAAGGATATTTAGCTCAATTCGCGAAGGTATTTAGATTCTTCTATTAAAAAATTGTGCAAAAAGAATCTAAATAAATAAAAATCGTGTTATATAATTAACATATGGAAATTATATTATTGGACTTATTTTAGGACGGGTATGGAGAAGAAATTGTTCTTTTTCGAACTTTAAAGCGCTCTTCTACCTCACTTTCAAAGAAGCTCGTATTAGAAGAAAAAGTATCAGTTTTAGGAGGTAGCAGCAATGAGGATACAGACAGCGATGTCGATATAATTGATATACTAAAGTTGGATCAAGTACAAAATATTAAATCTGTTGTCTATTGGGTTAGCTATATGGAAGGAGAACAACGAGTTTTAATGTTTACACAGGAAGAAAGTATTTTCCTAAAAGTACGAAGCGTTGTTGATCCAGAAATCAGCGAGAAGGAAGTCTTCTTCGCCATTTCTGGAATTGGTCTCAGTTTTGTGAGTTATTTAAATCTTTTCAATTACTTTATATTCTTTCGAATCACTCACTTTCAAACTCGAATCTTTTTTATTTGAGTTCTTATTACTTGTGAAGAATTTCAAAATTAAACTATATTCAGAATAGAAAACTTTTACATTCTATCCTCTTTATATTTTACTGTAATACTTTATTCTGATGTACACTCGCTCATGAAATCACTTGGAATCTTTCTGAAATCTTATGAAATCCTCGTATAATTCATATTTTAAAGATTTTCAATTAGGAACTATCAAATATTTCTTGAAAAAAAATGTAATCAGTAAAAAATATTTATCTTCAAAGGTGGCAAATTCGAACGAGGAATGCAGAGAACTGGCCTACACCAGTATAATGGACTCTGCAGCACATTGGGAGGTCCTCATCGGACAGAAGTGGAAATCCCTGACACTCGAATTAAGCGCATGGATTGAAAATAAATATAACAGTAGCGCAAAGAAAGCCGAATTTGAAAACTTTATCGAAGTGAGATTAAATTTTTAATATTTGTATCAGCTTCAAAAAACATATTTACTATTTATATTCCTGGAATTATAACCCTTTACCCTGATTCTTTAACTCCTTTTTCATTTATGAGTTCAGATCTTACCTTTCTTTTTTTATAATTGCAGATTGATCTCTCAAAAATGTACATGACCAAGCCATTTTTTGGCAAACTTCGAAGAACGTATTCTCCAGGGATTTGGCTGCATTATAGAAACTCCGCTACCTTCACCTATCTTCAAGGGAATTTTCACAGAATGCAGGTCCACCTCTTGAAAATAAGATAATACATAATTGAAAGAAGAAAGAAATATATCTGGATAAACAGAAATAATATATTAAACATTTTTTTGATGTATTTTAGATTGACAATCAACTGCAAGAAGTCTCGTTCCCAGTGATGTTGCACACGTCATTACAAAAGTCCCTAACGCATGTAATGGACAATCGAAAGCTAAAACACTTTGTGGAGTTTTGTTGTTTGAAACAATACAAATCTACATGCAAAGTTTTTAAGTATGTAAATAAAATCATATTAAATATGAATATATACAAATAATTAGTGTACATTTTTTTCAGCTTGAAATTGCTTGAGTTAAGTTTTTCGAGTTAAGCTGAAATTAAGCTTTAGTTTAAGGATGTTGGATCCAAGTTCTAGCTTCCAATTTTTATCTCTCTATTCTAGTCAACAAATATTATAATTAGATATTTTTAATTACATATATCGAGCGAAAATAAATCCAATTTTTGAATATTGAAATATTTATTGAATAAAATTAAAAAATCGAATTTTGAAGGTAAAATTTGGATCAACACCCCTCAATTAATTCATTTTTGAAAAATAATGAACTCAACATAACTTAATAATAAAGTATAAAATGTGAAAAATAATGTTCTTTTTCCTTTCAGAGAAGTAAGTTTAATTGTTAGAGAATTCAGCTTGAATCTACAAGAGGACTTTTTGATGTGCTTGATAAACAATTTGTTTCCAAAAAGGCTGGAAACGAAACACTCTATTGCTGTTAGATTGCGAAAGGATCTCACCACTATACACGTAACTCCCTTCTATACCAAAGAAACGGTGAGAATATTTCAGTATATGTTAGAAATTACGCAACCAAATTGATGTTTTTTATGACTTTTTTTTATGATTAGGCTCTAGTTCAAACCTCAAGATTCAATTGCTCCTTTTTATTTAACAGATATTATTAAATGTTCTTATTTCAGAACTTGGATAAAAAAAAAAGTGATATTATTGAGCATCTCTACATTTCTCCGATTACAATACATCTCAAACTCTTGGCGAACGCAAATAGTATTAATGCCAATCAATCTAGTGAAGTGTCTGAATACTGTACTTTTTTGAGGTGCTTGTATGATTATGCTTGCAGAGGAGCTTTCGAGAAAAGTGCAGAATTTAGGTTTGCCTCTTCAAAATGTTAATACTCAAAGTAATTTTCTGAAAAAAAAATCACGTTTTAAATTCATTTTCCAGTTTGCCAGCCTATGAAACAGACTGTTTAAAAATAAATAACAAGAAATGCTTTTCGAATATCTGGCACTATTATACTGGTAAAATCTTGCAGCAATTCAATATCCTAATACTGTCAGTTACAGTCTTAGGAAATCCCTACGGATATAATTTCAAATCACCCGAAGAAAGTAGCTACGAATCGAATTCGGTGAGTACCCTTTCCAAATAAATTTACCTATAAAATGCTACACCAGTTAAACAGATATTTGAAATGTTTCTTATAAAAAAATAAACATTTTTCATCCGGTTTTTTATTTCTGAAGATATTGATTTGCGAGGACGAATTCGCAGAAAAATTAAGCTACGACATTTCGTGCCTTCTGGGATATTCTACTTTGGATACAATCCAGACTACTCATTTTACTTTTCAGGATACAGAAAGAAACGCTTTTTCTGTCAAGGCAAGAATTTTCAATTTCGTATCATATTATGATTTAAAAAAGGTGATATATTTTTAATGCCGATTTCTATAGAATTGTTTGTTTGCTTTCAAATATTTTGATCATACCCTATAAACCTTTCCAATTAGTGCGCAGACTGTGACAAAATATTTGCATATTACAAAAGCGAATTTTTTAAATGAATTTTTATTTTTCTTAACTCCGTAAAATATACCTATTTTGAGGTGCTGATTACGACTACCATGGTAGAAATTGGTGCAAATGACATTTTCAAGATCAAAATCCGAAAAACCGATTTTAATAAAAAGAAAGTTTTTTATATTATTTTAATTGATTTGAAAACAATTTTTTTTAGATAATATTACCATTTTTGCCAAATGAGAGATGCTGCCACAAATCCGCAACGTGACCGGTCAGAGGTTTATCTCGACAAGTATAGGTTTAAAAGAAAAATGCTTCAAATAAAAATTGTAGCTTTTAAAAAAGTACATATTTTATGTTCTATACATTTTTCTTGAAAAACTACTATGTTTTAAGGAAAAAAAAAGAGAAAAATGAATCAGCGTTTATCTATTTTTTTCTCCCAAAAAAATGGTTTTTCGGGAAAAATGTATCAAATATGAAATATGTATTTTTTCTTGCTTTTACAATTTTTATTGAAAAAGTTAAAAAATGACATTTATTTTTTAGTTTTGTCCTTGAAGATCGGGGGTAATCACTATTCGGAAGTTTATCCACTATTTAAAAGATATAGATTAGTTTTTCTAAAAAAAATATCTGTAGGAATCGAATTAAAAATTTCTCGTGATGAATTCGTACCCTCTCCTAAAAAAAAATGTTAAAAGTACTCTTCTTTAAATTAAAGACAGTGAACATATGCGTGGAAAATATGGATGAACCATTGCCGGTACTTTTGATCAACAATTCCTTCAATGTCGACATGGAACTGCAACTTTCAGGCTTAATCATAAAGCCAACAGACAGTGAGTAATAGTAATGATAAAATATTTTTAATGATAAAATCTATCTTGTAATTGAAACATTTCAGATACGCATCAAGAGGAGTTAAGGTGCTTTTTTAAATCAGTTGGGAAAAGTTTACTAAGGCTTACAAAGAAAGAAGGCAATGCTTTCCAAAATTATCCAGGACTAATCGCGGATACAATTAAAAGGTATTTTATAATTAATATAAAAATTCATATTTTATTTCGTTATAAATAACAAATTTCTATTAAATTTGATTTCAGAGCTCAGGAAATAGGCTACAAATTTGTGGCAAGAGCGCGTTTACCACGATTTATCGATCCTTACTCGGTAATTATTAAATCAACTTTGATTTAAATCAAAGATATTAAAACTGCAGTTTTCCCCAATCAGAATATCCTGAATTCCAAATGGAATGAATCTTCAAGAATTTAAAATTCATCCCAACTTATATTTTTTTCCAGGGCGTCGAACTCTACTCATATCACAAAGCGAAGGGCTTACATTTACTAAATGTAATAAATAAAAACTGTTATTCTCGTAAAGACTCTTACTGGGCACATTCAGCACTTTCTAACGATGGAAAGCACGTCGCTCTAGTGTCTTTAAGGTAATTTCATTTTTATCTTTCAACTGAAAAATGGTTTAGTTCAATATTACGTCCTAAAATTGTTTTTAGAACATTGTACGTTTGTAAAACGTTATTTAACTTTATATAGGACGTTCTAAAAACATCTTAGGACATTTGTTGCCCAGTCGATGTTTTTTCCCCTTATTTGGCTTCAATGAGTTTTCTAGTATATTTTTTGTCAAGAGAGGTATATTTAGTACTTTCTAAAAAAAGTGGTGTAATGAAAAGTTTTGTAAATCTTTTAGGAGAATATTTCTAATTGAACACAGAAGTATAGGAGAACCTTGGATTGTAGAATGGAGCATTGACATCAATCAACTTTCCGAACCACCTATCGTTAGTGGCCACAAACTTGCACTTCACATTAATAAGGTATGGTTTCATTACATATCCTGTGTGGGAATTGATCAGCTTAGTCTAGACTGCAACAGTCCAGGCTGGGTCTTCGCAGGGGTCTATGTATTTGCCCTTTTATTATTTGCTACAAAAAATTCTATATTTAATTACCAAGTAGGAAATAAACCAAAAAATTATTATACTTTTTAAAAAAGAAAATCAATTTGTTTTTAAAAATTCAAAAATACTTACTTTTTTTATGGTGAATTTGAAAATTATTTTTTTTTGAGACTGAACTTGCATTCATTAGTGGTTAGATACAAAATGAACGATTTGACTACTATTTGTAGTATCTTAGATAAAAAAAATTAATATTTCCAACATAGAATTATAATATAATACTTTTTCTTTGAAAATATGCCTTTTGAGATTAAGATGCTTTTATTATATAATACTCGCCGTAGTGTTATTTTTTATAACTGCTAATGACTCTACACAAAAATTATTTAAATGCGCTATCAGGGTAGCAAAAAGGGCAACTTCTGTAGGGCCTTCGTGGGTCTTATACGGACCCTACAGAGGACCTAGCTGGACCTCACCAAGGGCCACTGTATTGGACCTTCGAAGGCGAATATGCTCTGCTAAAACTAAGTTAGCCTTTCATAGCTTGTCACCGCGGGGCCAACCTAGTAAAGGGGCAAACTACATAGGGCCCTGTAAAGTCCAATTCAAAGTGTCCACACAGGGTAGCTTAGATTTAAAATCATTTGAATAAAATTCTACAAAAATACTTTTAAAACTTATAATTAAAACATGCTTTTAGATTTTACGCTATAATGCGAACTTAACAATAAATTCATCGACTCCTTCGCTGAAATTATAGTACATTTTCCGCCGTGTAAGCAATAGCAGTATTTTTCTCTATCCCATGACGAAAGTACGTACTAAAAAGTTAGGAAAAGTGAAAAATCATCTATAGTTAACACCTTCAAATTCACAGCTGTAGTTTGTAGTCATGATTTTCACTTTCGCCACTACTGGCTTACTTCATACAAACTACCTTGCGTTTACGTGTATTCGATGCCCGCCCAACATTTGCAGTACCAAAGATGAGACAGTATAAGCGAGATGGAAGCGAGTCTGCGAGTCACAAAAGTGCTGCTGGTTGGGGAGGGGGGGGGGGGCATCGAAAATACAGGAAGAAGCAGATTTTATAGATGTAAACAAGAGAAAAGGGTAAATTATAGTATTTTCAAATGAATAAGCATGAATTATAAATAAAAGTAATCTGCTATCAGTATTTATTTAAGGTTTTTATTTTCCTTTCAGATCATTGAAATATATTAACAAATTATTTTCATGTGAGCTAGAAAGACTAGTCTTATTTTCAGTCAGCCACTTTTTGTACGCTTCGTACACTTGTAAATACCGATTCTGCAGACTTTTTTGGTAATGTCTCAGTATTTATGATTAACTTCGCTTCTGTGTCATTCTCTCACAACTTCTTCCTCGTCTGTTGATAACTCATCCTCAGATGATTTATTAAGATCGTCCATGCTACTGTTATTATTTTTAGCGCATCTAAGTTTAGATTATGAATAAAGTGATATTGGCAACAGTATAAAAAAGACTGTGAAAATTTTGGCGCGCATGCGCGGGTAATCACAATAGATAAAAGTGCTCCTTCTTCTGGCCTAAGCCTACTACAAAACAACGTACTTTCGCCCATTGGATAGAGAAAAATATATTTTTTAATCATGTTGCTTAAAGTACTAGTTTTGTTTATTTGTCTTTTTCAATCTAATTAAATTGCTCATAAAAATCAATTAAAGGACCTAAAAAAAAACAGTTTTCAAAGTGAGTTAATACTTTCATTTTTATAGAACTTTCAGAAATGGAATATTTTTTTAAAGGTAAATGACCAAATTTCAGTATTAATTGTATTTTATGGAGCAAATTTACACTTTACTTACAATTATTTCTTAAATAACAATGCCTTATCTACAAATTAAAGAGTTAAGGTGTTCATGACGGAAATTTCAAAATAATAACAAATTAAACTTGGTGGGTTGTTGCTATAAAGTTGAGAAATCAGAACTCGAACCTTTTCGAAGAAAAAAACTTGAAAAAGCGCGATGGAGTCAAAAACGTTATAATTTCTTTTTAGTAAACGCCTGGGTTTAATTAAAAAAATTGCATTAATTGGAAGTATCCCTGTTAAAAAATTGTCAACAATACAAATTACTGATTTTAATTACACTTTAAAATATACAATTGTTCATTTTGGAATATTTTCAAAATTTCTAACAAAGTTAATAACTTTATCTGTTCGTAAAATACTACTGTAGTTTATTAGGAGGAATTTGTCCCATTTACACGCGTAGTGAGTTTTCAGACTCCTAATCATAAGATCTGACATCTAGAAAGATGGCTGTAATAGATTTGAATAAAATATATTTTCTCTATCCCATGGGCGAAAGTACGTTGTTCCGCAGTCGGCTTAGGGTAGAAGGAGAAGTTTTATCTAGCCTAAGCCTACTGCTGAACAACGTACTTTCGTCCATCATGGGATAGAGACAAATATTATTTCCTACACGCGGTGGAAAAATTAAACTCCTGCACTTTCTTGTAAGAAAATGTACTAATTTTATAGTCGTTAAAATGAGACCATAAAATTCTCACCTTTTTGGCAATACTTTGAATATAAGGGAAATAAAAATAAATCTCTAGCAAAATCGCAATAAAACATAAATTAGTCTCGGCATATTATTATATTCAGGACGAGAAGATGGCGCCTGTGGTCGATTGGTACTTGGAAAGTAAGGAAGTCGCTGTATTGGAGTGGCTGTGTCGCAAGATAAACATCGCCATGATCCTAAACATGGAGAGCAGTACTTGTCCTCGAGATGATGCATAAAATGTTAAAACTCAACTATGTCAGATTGATGTATATTTCAACTAATTCTCTACAATAAATCTTATTAAGAGACGATGCAAAGGAGAGACGATTATCTTCCTACAATTGCGTAATTTATTCGCTTTTTCCGAAGTTAGATTGCAGATCACTGGATAAAGTACGTCTAGTTTATTTCATAATTTATTTACAAAAAGTCTTAGTAAATTACACTTACAGGCATCTCCACTCGAACTAAAGTAAATAAT
Organism: Synergus laeviventris; assembly: GCA_032275145.1. Lineage (NCBI taxonomy): Eukaryota > Metazoa > Arthropoda > Insecta > Hymenoptera > Cynipidae > Synergus > Synergus laeviventris. Next base: position 5,220,950 of record JAUESI010000008.1, on the reverse strand, counting down.
TTAAGAGCTACACGTATTAAGATGTCTATAGAGTAGGATATTTTGGGGTTCGGGGAGAAGTCGAGTTCAGGGAAGTGCTCTTGTTATCCTTACTTTATACTTCTCTCTCTCTCTTGAGAAGCTTAAAAATTCTTCGACTAGAGTCGAATATAAGGACCGTCCGTTAAATCTTTTTCTATAGTCAAGGTAAATCGATGAACTTACGTTCCCGAGTAGATTTCCATCTCCTATTTTTTTTTTACAAAGTAGCATCGTTTGTACAATCGATGATAAATTAATGTCAACGGGAGTCCCTCACATCTACTTGAATTTAATTATTTATGTTGGAACGCTTCACTCGTCTCGGAAATTTAATTAGTCCACTTTTTACACATCGAGACGCTCCCTCATCTTTTATCATCGCAATTATCCATTTTGCTCGTATTAGCGCACGAGCGGGTTTAAAAAATCGCCTTTTTTTCTTTTAAATAAAATAAAATATATGCATATGTATAAAGAACGGAAGGATTTCATTCTTTGCTAAAGTGCACGCGAATGACTACTCGTTATTTCGTTTAAGCTAGTGTCTGGTAGACCCTGTCCCCCTTCCCCGTTCCACCCCCATCTCCACATTTCACGCACACCCAAGTGTCCGTTCCCTCCCCACCCCCTCCCGGCCGAGCAACAACGTACGTATCACACGTAACAAATTTTTACCCTTAAAAATCGTTTTCTCCACATTTTCTCTTTTTCTTTGTTCACATACTTTCTTTCTTGCGTTCAATCTCTCTTTCTCTCGCTCTTACATTCATGTTGCTAATTCTCATTTGCTCGTGTTCTCGATTCGCTTCTAGTTCTGCCTGTGCTTCTAAAGTCGAGACTTCCGTGGGTCTAATCCACGCACAATCGGCGCCACATTTCGGCGGCACAAACCGAATAAGATTCAATGGAAGTGTGTGTTATCTACAAAATACCTTAATTACTCGCTAATTACAGCACAAAAACATGCAAATATAAAAATTTGCATTATATTATCATATTTATATATATAATCGTCACCCAACGATATTAGACGTCGCACCATACGTCGAGTTGATTTTATTGGTGGCTTCTTTTATATATTATTATGCAGCTGCTGTTTTCCACGGAGTCTCCCCCCTCTTTCACCCCACCCCCTCTTCCTTCCATTCTTTTTACCTATCTCTCATTCTCCCTTCTGCCTCGTATATTTCTCGACTATTGAATATCTTACACTATCGATATTATTCCAATTCACGATTGAAAGGTATACCAATGGCGCTAACCACACTGCGCTAACACCGATAATTAGCAATTTCTTATACTTGTTTAATATAAAACTACAACCGTACCACCGTTTCATGTTCCTCGGTACCGAGCCGTTTCCTAAAAACAACACCCACGCTGGAGTTACGACGCGCTTCTCGAGCACTGGAACAGCACCCGCGCCACTATCGCCGCCACCTGCTGGTCGAGAATCTGACTCATCACAAGTGCCAGCAAGCGCGACTCATGCTGCAATAGCAAAGTCCGGTTGTCAGGGTGTCTTGCCAGGTTCAGCAAGGTTCCCGCCGCACGCCGCAACATATCCAGACTCGTTCCCATGGACTCCGGGTTGTCACGAAGAGCTGGCAGTCCATGTTGGTTGGCCACTTGGAGGGCACTGCTCTCCGCCTGTTCAATAAAGGCGACCAGTAGTGCCACACAAGGGGTTTGCAGAGCGATTGTACGCGCCACACCGCTGTCGGCTGCCGAGAGGAAGTGTAAAAGGTTTACGCCAAACTCTCGCAGAACTTGTTCTTCACTCCGGCACAGGAGTCTCGTCAACACTGAACAGAGTCTCTGGAGTCTGGAGTAGGGTGGCGTGGCCACAACGAGGTCGACATTGCTTTCCGTAACACAAAGTTTACAAAGCGCTTCAAGTGCGAGCCTCTGCGGTGAGAGGGATGAATTGAGGCTTACGGTTGGGAAGGGATCCTGACCATGAGCAGCTGGACAAACTGCCCAATGCAAGAGACCATCGAGGACTGGCCGCGAAATCTCCTCGGGATGCTGGCTAAGGTCCAGGTGCCCTGCAATATTGGCTGACATTACGAGGACATTCTCTCTAATGTGATGTAGAAAGTTCCACCACCACTCGCTCTCTCCTTGGAGACTGCTACATGAATCGGCAAAGTCTGCGTCTTCTTCCCGATCGTAGTTTCGAGTTTTTAACGTCCGGACCGGATGTTCGTGATGTAAGAGTAAAAGTTTCCCAAGAAGACTGAGGAAGGTGACATTCTTGGCGAACTCGGTCTCGTTACCGGGGATGAAGGTTAGATTCCTGAGGATCGTTGAGAGGCAGACACAACGTTGTGCAAGGCTGTTCTGGGTTTCGGTGACGAGGTAGAGACTGGCCTCGTCCCTGGAATAACTTTCGTCCTCGTAGTCACTCATTCGTCTTCTCTTGAGGGTTCCAGCTGGATCTTTAATTTGCAATCTTGGTCCCTCCTTTTCTTCACTCGAAGCTGCCTCCTCCTCGGGTTCTACTTTGGACTCCCGCTTTTCAGAATCTACAGTGCTCGTCGAATCGCTCAGGCCGTTCTGATTCGGAAGAGATTCCTCGTCATCTTTAGGCAGGTCAACAAAGTGTTCGCCCACATTGTTGTTCGCTTTAGAGTCCACCTCACACTCTTTCCTGGAACTGTCGTTTTTCTTCTCGAAAAGCTCCCGCGTTAAGTCATTCATCTCCACCGGTTCCTTCTTAATCCTGGAGAGAACGTCACTGATGGACTTGGTCTTCTTCTTCTTCTCTTGTTTACGCTCGTTCGTGTCCTTGGGCTTGTCGCAAACATCGTCAGGTTTCCTGACAGAGTCAGAATTTTCGGGAAGAGACTCGGACATTTTAATCTCGTCTTTCGAGTCAACGTTTTCTACTTCCTTTTGTAGAAGAGGAGGTTTTTCGTCCCTCAGATGGTGTGCAAAAGGCATAGTACCTGTTTCCGATTGAAAACAGGTCACTATGTACTTGGTGGTGTTACTGTCTACTTGCCAAGGTTCTGTATCCGCTTCACAATCCAAATGGTCCCAAGGCCTTCGACTATCCAACACAAAGATGTCGTCGTCTCTGGGAACCATTTTTACTGGACGACCGCGTCTGGACAGGAAGGTGTAGTTTGAACAGGAGAGTAACTTGGTACGATCCTCTGGATCAATGGGTCGCGTCACTGCTCCGAGATCAACTTCCGGCCCATCCGTTCGTTGACCCCAAAATCGCTCCTCTTCCGCTGTCGAAGACTCGAACATGTCAGAGAGCGAGCGCGAAAAGTGCTCTAATAAAACGTCTAGCATTCCTGGTAGATGTGTCAGTCCAAAGTAACTTACCTGAAAAGCATAATTAACAAGAATTTTATTAAAGTATCTTCATTTGTAAATATTTAATTATTAATTTATATCTATTTTGTAATATTATTTATTATAAAAATGTGCAATTTCAGTTGGAAAGTGTCCATAAATTACGAAACACTTTTAGGGGGGTGAGGAATTACAAAATCTTATTATAAACAAACAACAAACAAGCGAATAGTGACAAGAAAAAGTAGTAGAAAAGAGTAAGTTAAGTTTTGCGTTAGAATAAAAAAAATTCTCGTTTATTTTCGGTGACATCAAATTTTGATTTCCTCCATTTTTTCCCATTACGAATCCCTACTTAGAAGGAGGGATGGATGGAAGGTTCTGAAATGTTGAAAATCCTCCTTACGTATTTAGTGGACACTGACTTAACAAAGCTGTAAACCAATTAAAACTCTTTCTGAAGAGAAACTTACAGAAGAGTCGTCGAATAGAAGGATGTTTAAAACATCCAAGGCCCAGCAGCTTTCAGCAAGAAGCCCTGAACGTAACGCCATCATGATCCGCCAGGCTTCCACTGGCGCAACATCGGCGCGCGTTAACTTTCGTCGTTTGTACAATAATGGTGTGACTACTTCGACGCTGTCAGGAGGGAATGTCATTTCTCTTTTCGGTACGGGTTGTTGGTTGAGCATTGGATTCATGCCAAGCTGACTCTGCAATTTCAAAGATCATAATCAATATAAATTCTTACAATCAGTAACATAATCTCGCGACAATATAAAAAAAAATGGCTAATTAAAAGGTTTGGATAATTTCACATTTCTATTTTAAAAATAAAATAATCAAGTGAGCCACAAAATATCTATTTCGAATATGTTTTTAGTGATACGGAAAGATAGAATTTAGAGGTTAGAGTTATTATCTAACACTTTTAATGATAAAGATAAATTGACGAAATATTTGTTGAATTAGTACCTGGTGAGAGCCAGGAGGTGGATATAAAGTCGACGGTTGATTTGAATAGTGACGTTCCCAAAGTGTTGGCGGATGAGATATGGGGATACTAGGTTGAGAGGAGGGCCTAGCCGGTTGTTGGCTCCCCCATTGCTGATTGCTAGTTATCCCTTGAACGCCAGCAGGTGGGGGAGGGCCAGTAGGAACCTGAGGTGGTGGAGGCTGCGGTTGTGGTTGTTGCGATGGTGGCTGGGGTTGTTGACTAGGATACTGAACTCTAGTGCCTGGGCTGCCACTGTTATACTGATTCGTCGCACCTGGCCAACCTTAAAAAAAAAGAAAAAGAAGATACTTAATACGTGGAATATAGGGAAAAAACTGCGAAGCTTGAATTGTTGTAAATCATGCAACAATCCTATTGAGATTTTGGAAAAATATTCGTGTCTTTACCAGGGTAGGCTGGCCGTTGCTGATTATACTGAGCATACTGCTGGTCTTTGGCAAAATCTGGATGACGTCTAGGTTGCTGAGGACCTGGTGGGGGCGGCGGCATATTTTTGTTAGTTGCGGTACCCGATGGATAAATTTGGCTTCCACCTGGTGCTCCGTATCCGGTCTGAGAAAAGAAATTGTGTTAGAAATTTGTAATTCATCAAGAGTATTTAAACTCAATTGTACTGAATTAACAGTTCCTGAAGGATTAACACTTACCTGTTCTTGCCTATAATAATCCTGAGGGCACGAGTACGTCGAAGATGCAGGTGATTGCGCCGGAGAAGAGGGTTGACAAGAGGGTGGCTGTTGTGCATTTGGTGGGTGGCCCTGCGGCGCCGAGGGATAATTGCTATTCCGTGCGCCGGGCGGGGTTCCCGTTGGATAACTCGCCGGCTGTTGACTTCCAGCGTACCTATTGTACATGTCCTGACTCCCGGCACTGTTTGATGGCATGTTGCCTCCGGAGTATCCCCTGTGCGAAAGAAACCTTATTCTTTCGGAACACTCTAAGTTATTATCTTTGCACAAAGAGTTCAACTCTTATTCAATAAAATAAAATTGTCAAATTGTCAAATTCAAAAACCAAAGATCAATTTTCAGAAGAGGAAAATAGAGAAGACTTCTGTGTCGAAAAGCTGAGGGAAGATAGAAAAAAAGTTTTGTTTTGAGCTTAGATGTAGACTAATTTGCATCCTTTGATTAATCAGCACCTTTTCATCAAAGCTAATCTAGACAATTTGCGGAATTACGAAATTTAAGGCTAAAGAAAAAGAGTTCAACTAACCTTTCAGAGTCCGGTACGTAAGGTGGATAATGCGAGCGAGGTGAGTATGGTTGATTAAACTCGCCCTGCTGCGACATTCCGCTACCTGGTGGTCTAATGTACTGATCCTGGGGATAGTTTTGAAAGGAACCAGCACTTTGGTAGTTACTCTGTTGCATCCCTACAAACAAATAATAAAAGAAATGTATTTAATATTAAATTCCATTTTTAAACTTTGAATAGGTATTGTAAATAAACGTTTGAAAATATCAAGTTCAGAAAACACTAAATTAAAGCAGATAAGATATCTAAAAGTTCTATCAACATTGTTGATGAAGTAAAACTGTAAAAGTGTCGACAACGATCGAAATGGAAGACAATAAATTTTTTAGGATTAAAATAAAAAACATACTCTAAGTAATGACAAATGTTTATTTTGGGAATTATATTGTTTTCATACTTGCTAATGTTATTAAAGCAACATACGCTTACTATCACATGAATAAAACTTGAGCATATAGGTTCTTCCTATTTTTTATATTGTGGAAGGTAAAGTTCATTACAAGCAATGATTTTATACATTTCATTAAAAAACTTGGTAGCTTACTAAGTTGAGAATATATTTTAAAATCACTTAAGGGCATGTGATACTTACTATACGAGCACATTTAGATAACCCGGGTTTTTTCTACAATTTTTCCTTTTTAAAAAAGTGTATTGAAAAAGGATAAAATGTATGAAAAGACCCGGGTTATCTAAATGTGCTCATATGGTAAGTAATACATGCATAATACAAGTAATATCAGCAAATTTAGATTTCCCGGATTTTTTCCGAGTTTTGTTTAAAAAAAAAAATAAATAAATAATTGTGCATAGACGTTCGTGTTCACGTTCTTTACGCCTGTACAGTATTATTTTTTTATGAAAAAGTAAAAAATTGTTGGAAAAATTAGGTTAACCTGAATTTGCTCATACGTTTATTCTTAAGATAAGTAACATATGTGACGCGATCCGAAAAAAGGGACCTACTAGATTTCTTCAATAGCTCGCCCTGTAAAATTTCACTTTTGCCTAGTAGGTCCCTTTTCTCAGATCTTAAGGGCATGTGATACTTAAAAATATTATTGATTTTATATGTTCAAATTCCTCAACTTTACGGCTACAAAAATAAATATTTTGCCTTGAAACTTTGGGAAACGGTAAAGAACATTGAAACGGACCGTTATTGACTCGATTTATTTTGTATAATGAAAAAAAATTTTTTTTTTGCTAAAAATGCTAATTTGATTCACCAAATTCCCCAACTTTGCGGCTACAAAAATAAATATTTTGCCCTGAAACTTTGGGAAACGGTAAAGAACATTGAAACGGGCCGTTATTGACTCGATTTATCTTGCATAATGAAAAAAATTTTTTTTTTGCTAAAACGGAAGTATTGATAATGAACTGTCTTAGGTAATCTAGACCAGATTCCTACCTTACCGACTTTCATTTTTTCAGACATCTTGCTTGAAAAAAAAAAGTAGAGGAAATGCATTTTAACCAATAGATAAACGATCCATATCGTTTTCTTTATGTTTATTTGCGACGAAAAATCTATTTTAATTATTAGTTTTTTAATGTGATCTCTAAAAGTTGGAAATATGGTTACAAGTGCCAAGTCACGTGACTTATACAAGACCAAAGTCACTAAAAACTCTTTAATATCCCTTAAAATTTCGAAATTTGGTGTACGCTCTAAATTTGAGTGACCAATCCCTCGAGTCTCTCTGACGTGCGGTGACCCTGATATTTAAAAATATTTGGCATGCTAATATTCACTCACCTTGATGAGGCGACGGTGCGCTACTTTGGCTAGGAGGCCTCGGCGGTGGCGGTGTGTATTCTCCACCGGGTCCACCTGGTGCGCCGCTCGCATAACTACCCTGGTAACTACCATAACCGTCCATCGACGTGCTACTTGAGCCAGCAGCCGGAAAAGAGTCCTGGGAGTTGGACGATCCTAAGGAAAACAAACATCATTATAATGAACACTGTCACCGCTCGACTTGTTGCCGAAAATTCTGAATGATAACTTTCAGCCTCGAAGTCTGCGTTGACCTACCTGGAGAAGGTACGGAAGCTGTACCTTTGGATCCTTTTTTCTTGGAACCAGCCTCCACTTGATTAATAATCGGCTGGGGGTCAACGCCTCCTCGGTCAAAGTGGCATTCAAACGGGAGCAAATGCTTCGTGTAATGTTTGCGTAACGTATACGCAGCACTACTGCTCGCACCAATACCAAGAAGACCTGCGATATCCTTCCAGGTTTTGTTTTTTGTCACCTGCAAAAGCGAACTTTGATTCTACAATCGGTTCAAATTTACCTAACTCTTACAAAAAGAGACAAACTGTGAAAAGATGTAGACTTTTTTCACACACAAAACACAGAGGAAAGCTTCTATTGAATCAAAATACAAATGTGAGCATTTAAGACAAATTTAAATCAACCTTTAAAAGTCTTGGATCCACCTTAAAATTCCATTTCTTCATTTTAGTCAACATGTATTACAATTAGATAGTTTTTCGCCCTGTAGTGGTTCTCATTATTTAACTTGAATTAGGGATACAGAGCTAAGAAAATTCATAGTTTTGTGCAAAAAGTATTTAAATTACATATTTTTTCGCTCCATAAGCAAACTTCTATTTAATCAGAGAGAGAGAGAAATAGAGATAGAGAGCGCTATAAAGCGAACAAAAAATCCAATTATGATATTTATTAAGTAAAACGAATTGATTGAATTTCAAGTTTAAAACTTGGAACCAACAGCCTTAACTCAACTGATAAATGAATCAAGTGTATTACTAAAAACTAATAAAGTAAATGAAAAATTAAATTAAAATTGGACTGAAAATATACAAAAAAAATGTTTAATTAAATGGTAAAACATTACAATGCATGCATTCAAACATAGAAAAATAAGTTTTATGTGAAATAAGTACATCTAATTTACCAGTATTACAAGGTATTATTACTTTTGCATCTTCTCTCAAAAATAGAATAATTCCATATAGCACCAGGGTTCCTAAAGGAATTTCTTTCCAAAATAAGACGAACGACTACTTAGAGAAACAATTATTATGCGACTTGACACGGACATTACAAAAGAAAATACTTCGAGTAACATCAAAATACTAATCATGCACAATCGTGCACAAACAAACACTGATCAGCGTGTAACAAGAGGCATCGTGAACTATTGTAGTGCAGTCTAGGACGTAAAATTTTATCATTCACATAGCAAAATTTCTTTTGCCGCAAATGATTGAAAAATGTCTAAATAAAGCTGTAATTAGGACAGCTTACAACTCCAATTACAAACTCAAAATATTTAAATACCATGAAGGACATTTTTAATAGGCTTGAAATTATTCAAATTTAGAAGCCACCAAACTAAAAGTCAAATAAAATATGTAAGATTCAAATTATCAGAATAATTTAATTTATAAGAGGATCTCTACTATTTATTCATTTTAAAAAATCAGAAAAAAGCGCTTAGAATCTAACTTCAATTTCGCTTAAAATGATGAAATAACCTTCAAAAGTTATAAATTTCGAAACTTTAAATAATTGTTTACGAAGCCTTTGGAACTGAACAATTTTGAGATTTAAGTGCGTTGAGTCCAAAATCTAACCTCAAAATTCGATTTCTTCATTTTACTTAATAAATATTAGAATTAAGTATTTGTCGCTCCATAGCGCTACTTTTTTAAAAATATAACATGATCTACATAGCAACAAATATTTAAGTACAACATTTGTTGAGTAAAATGAGGATTGAGGAAGTCGAACCAATTAATGATCTTTAAAACACAGAAAAAATATCACTTTTTCTTATTTTAAATAAGATTTTCTCTACGTTTTCAATATTAATTCCGTTCATTTTTATTCAAATTAAATAAATTTTTTTTACTTTAGGGCGTTTGATTCAAATCCTAACCTCAAAATTCGATCTCATTTTACTTTACAAATATTATAATTAGAAAATTTTTTTACCTCAGCCGTGAAACTCATTTTTTAAAATAAAAGTATACATTTAGATCGAAAACAAATATAATTTAAATACTTTTTGCGTAAACCGAAACTATTGAATTTTGAGATTTAATCTACAATTCTTCCTTTTAAGCAAAACGTATTAAAATGCAAGATTTTTTTCGCTCTATAGACAGATTTGTATTCCAAAATGAAGTAAACATACTGAATGAAAAAATATCAAATTCCAATATCGGTTGAGAAAATTGGTGAGACTTAATTTTGTGGTTAGTTTTGATCAACATCGAAATGTAAGTAAAAAAAAAAAATTGCTTTTAATAAGAAATTAAAGAATGAGGCTCTTTTGCTTTCCGAGTGTAAATTTTTGTTTTACAAAACTAGATTTAAAATAGATGAAACGGCAAAAGCCCACGATGAACCTCTGAATGCGTGTAAGACGAAAAAAACAGTACATAGATAAAAAAAAATAAATAAATAAAAAAAACGATAAGACACCGAGGGCTAGATGGAACTACACTGCACCTTGCATACCTCCATGAAGCCCCCCCTCTCCTTCACGTAGAGGTATAAACGAAACAAATCGAGGGGGTTCTTGGAGATGGTGGGACAGCTGGTGATTGGCGACCTCTTTTCTTCCATGAAAGTAACTAGCTTATCCAACCATGTTCTTCGCTCTATCGAGTCGTCCATTTCGTACAATTTCGCTAAACTATCAGGTTTCTGCAAAATAGATAAATTGTTAATCATCGTCCTTTTTTAAAAGAAAGTACCTTTCTAAGTAACTTTAAATCGAGTTTAAATTTGTTTCATGCAGGAGAAGAAGTAAAAAGAGTGACTACGCAGTGAAAAAATCTTACGAAATCGAAATTATTTGTGAAAAAGAGAAAATGGTGATATCCTCGTAACTGTTTTAAATCCGACCATTTAAAAAAAAGTGTGAAAATTTATAAACGTGTGATTCGATCTCTTCATTTTACGTACTCAATAAATAATAAAAAATAGACATGTTTTTGCTCTTTAGACATAATTCTACTTAAAAAATTAATATCGCTACAGAATGAAAAAATTTTTACTTATAATATTTGTGAAGTACAATGGCGAGATCGAATTGCCAAATTAGATACTATATATTGAAAAATCCAATTGTTTTAAATTACTCAATAAACCGTACCGTAGTCACAATGAAAACAATTCAAGAATATACTAATTCAATAAAATCTGATACAAATAAATTCCCAGATCATGCATAGTTTAATTTTCTCCATACTGATAATTAAAGAGAAGTCGGAGAAAATCAAAGCGGTTAGCAAGCGTAAATTCTAGCGAGAGGTTGTACATAAAAAAACAGTAACCTTAGATCTGTAAGGGTCTTGAGGCACATGACTGTTAAATACCTGTAAAAAACGAAAAAAATGAGAAATCTAGGTGATCACATAAAAGTACGGATTCAAATATTTTAGGGTTGTGCAACAATATTATTTTTGAATTCCAAAGTGTACAACAGTCTAGTGTTCCTTTTTTCGAATAAAACAAAAATCTGAAACACACACTTGTGTTTTTTGTTAGTTTAAAAACAAATATTTTTGGTTTCTTTGTTTTTCTTTATTATCGTTACGTACCACTTTAATCTTATCTGAGTTAATTCTTCTTTCTCAAATACTATTTTATGATAAAAGGGACCATTTAAGGATGTTGGATCTATCTAAGTCCTAACCCTAAAATTCGATCTCTTCATTTTAATTAATTATCTGAAATGGAACGCATTTTTTAAATATGTTCAAGTATGTGTACAGAGCGAGAAAATGGTTAGTGTTAATATTTTTTTTTGAGGTTAGACTTTTAATTCGTTTTACGTATAAATTTCACGTTACTTGTAATCCACTGACGTATTTTAAAAAATATCGCTTTTATAAAAAAAATATATATTCTTGCTAGATACCTATGTTTTCTTCTGTAATTCAAAATAGTTTAATGCAGGGTTTGATGACTTTCCTCTAGAATTATAAAATGTATCAGAGTCACAAAGTTGAGGATTAGATTGTATTAAATTATTGTGACTTCATCTTGCAAAATAATTGTTGCTCTGAAAGTTGGACAACCCTAAACTGTCTTCACGAATGCTTAATACTCGAAACGAACACTAACTCTTGTGAAAAGTATGACGTGCGTGTATAAATTAAAAATTAAAAGATTCCTCTAATTAAATTGAAGGTACGTACAGGACTTGCAGGTGTGCGTGGCCAACCTGGACTATTCATGTCCGGATATTCTTCGTGAATAGAATTTATGCTTGCAGCACCAGGAGATGGAACTGTGCTTTGCGGCGTGGTTGGATGACTGTGATATCCACCCAGCATCTCTTTTCGGACCTTTGGTGTAAAAGCTGGGTCTTCTCCAGATGCTGTATTGAAAAATAGAAATAAGAAAGGTAGATACCATTTAAATTGTTATGATTGCATTAGTGATGTATAATTAAACATAATACTATCTTGTAACGATGTTCGATTTTACAGAAACAATTAAAATTAGACATTTTTGCGTTCTGTATAGGGATATTATATTATATTTTAAAACTGAATAGAGTTTTTTTTATAGAGTGAAAATACATCTAATTATAGTTTGTTGAAAAAAATAAGGAAATTTATTTTTGAGATGGAACTTGTATTCAACACCTTTAAAAAAACAGTTTCATCTACAAAACTTAATTATGATTCTTCATATTATACTTGAGGATAAATAATGTGCTATTTGAAAATGTTTACCTCAAACCACTTTTGACTAGAGTTACGCTAGTGAGTAGTAATTTCAGAGCTTGACATTTAATTTACCTTACATTTACAAAAATCTGCTTAGAATAAACATATGGATAAGGAATTGGAAGAAATACTTACCAGCCGATGCATTGGATAACGTGGATTGCTGGGAACCTTCGTCCAGGGAAGTGCCATCGGGACCTGTCGTTATCACAGATGTTACAGTTCCGCTTGAAGTTGATGTAACATTAATAGATGTAGTACCTATAGCAAAAATTAATAAATATATAAACAAAAAAAAGCATTTAAACATTCAAATTTCTAAGGTTTGTAAAATTAAATGAATATATGTTATTCAATATTCCAATGCAAAGCAAAGTAGGATATTTAAGATATTTTTTCAACGAAACAGTAAAGGAGGTAAAGGTTAATATCCTTCCATCCAAAATATATATACAATTTTTCTTACTAGGTCGGCAACATACATTTTTTTTTTGAAAAATGTTAATTTACCCAAATTTTCAGCAGTGAATCTATTTAAAATAATGATTCGATATAAGTATTCACCTGAGGCAGTGGTGGTAATCCCACTGTCGTTCGACGTTTCCGCAGTGAGATCGGCAGAACTATGGCTGGTGGGAGTAGGTGCGGGTGTGGGATGCGAATTCGGAGTAGTACTCGGCGGTGGCATGGGGCTTCCCTCGTGGTTAAGTGGTGGTGTGGCTGAAGGAGGATGCAGGTGTGGTACTGCTGCATTTGGCGGTGGCTGGTTGCTTACGTGATTGGGGGAAGGTGGTGGCGGTCCCATGGAACTTGTCGGTGGGCCCATATTACCTATGCCTGCGATTCCCGGAGCACCGGGGGGTACCATACTTCCAGCTCCGCTGGTACCGTAAACTTGTGGTGGTCCGGGGCTCGGGGGCATGCCAGGTGACACACTATTGAATCCCATTTTATGCTGCAACATAATATCAGCGAACGTAAAACATCTATCCCAGTTCCAAGTTCTAATCCAAATATAATTCACTTTAACAAATATGTTTAACACGATTAAAACCCTGTGATATCAACATTTTTCATTTAGACTAAATTGATAGCTTCTATTTTCAGCTGTGGTCAGTTTTGTGAACATGACAAATAATTTAGGTGACAAATTTGTGTAGTGTTGAATTTTCTCCAGAAAGCAAAACTTTCATGTATGTAATTTGATTAATTAACAAGTGCGATGTAAAATGTATTCTTATTATTGCGGAGTCACTGTAAATTACTCATATTACACAATAAGTGGTTATAATTTTTAAGTAGGTTTCGCGAAGTTGACCCTTGTCCTCTTAAAAACCAATTTATAGATTTTAATTTTTGAAACATGCATTCCGATAGTCTTTCTTGAACATAATCAGTAATTCGTGATTAAAATGTCCTAAAAAATTTTTGAACGTTAAAGTTAAAAAGACGTTTTTACAACACTATCATGAAAATAGCGTGTTTTCATGCTTATGAACTGCATGAAAAACTACACGTTTCCAATGATGTGAATAAAGACGTACGAAATGGCGTTCCGTGACGTCACTGTCACGAAAAAGTCTCTTTTCATAAGAATTCCTAATTTTTACAATAAGTGAACGAAGATTAGATAAAAATGGAAATAGGTCGATGTTTTCAGCGAAAACTGTAGCGCGCTAGTATCGCGACGTAGCATACAGAACTATATACGCAAGAAAAACTGATTAGTACTTTAAATATTAAATTTTGCCTTCTGAAACTGAAGAATTTACCCTTTTATCTTGTTGTATGAATAAACTACAAACTTTTATTACTTTGACTTGAGCAACTAGGGCACCTAGTTCTGGACCCCCCAATTCCGACCTGGACAATATGCTTTTTATGATCAGATTATAAAAAGGACCTTGCATGTGTTGTGGTGGGCGAGGGCCTTTTCTTGACTCGTGCAGTGTTTTTAGACTCGTCTTCGATGCCCTCTCCTACGACTCGTCCTAAAAACACTGCACTTGTCACGAAACGACCGTCGTCCACCACTTGTTATGCAATATACTATTTTGGAACGTTTGAAAAAAAAGGACCAATCAAGCCAAATAACATTATATGCCTTTAAAACAGTATGTGACCTGACTTATGACATTTGTGCTGATATTTGTGTCACATTTCGCATGAATTTCTTCAAAATTGACTACATTTTTCGGTTAAAATCTTTTTAGTTTCCGTTCGCCAATACTTCAGCACGGGAATACATTTTTGAACTTTAATTTTGTTGCAATTTCGATTTTTGAGAATGTTTTTTTGCTCTTTTGTCAAATGAAGATTTTTTTCTTGACTCCTTATATATCGCAGTCCTTCATATTGGACTCGTAAGTTTACAAAATGCAGGAAATTTACCGTATAAGGAGGGTATTGCACCATGTTGTTGGATCTAGCAGGTTGGTATTGATTGTTTGGCGGCGGTTGCGAGTTTGTAGGTGGCGGGTAACCCTGTGGAAACTGCATGTGTGGCCGAGGAGGCGGATAAGTACCCTGGCCAGGATAACCGCCAGGTTGATTCCCGGCAGCTCCACCCGCTGCGTATCCCATTCCACTACCCATTGGGTTAATACCGCCAAGTCCGGTTGGACCAGGTCCAGGTTGAACCACACCAGGCCCACTGCTATTCATTTTGTAACTGTGCATGTGCGGTGAGGGACCCAAGGGTTGTTGGTATCCTCCTAACGAAGAATATTCCAAATTAATGATCATTAATACGAGATATAACAAAATGGAAATAGCTGAAGGTTAATCTCAACATTAATACCTTGAGTGGCCATGGGAGAGTGACTCATTCGTGCTGGTCCACTTCCATCTGACTGACTGCTTGACGGTCGTGGAGGCATCTGAACGTTTTGCTGACCTGTAGATAGTCAAACAATTAATAGAGAGATCATTCAAAATAAAGTGACTGTGATAACGTTAATTTATTTATTAAAATTGCTTAGTTTCCTAAAAAATTGTAGACGAAAGACAAAATATACTGACCAACAGCAGGGGACATCGAGCGAGAACCTGTGGACCCTGTAGGCGAAGGGGTAGGCCTCATCCCCTGGGAGTTTGGAGTTCCTGGACCAGCAGGCCCATTAGAACTATCGTTACTGTTTTGGCCAGATAATTCCTGAAATTAAAAAAAATCACTGTAGCCTTTAAGAAAATAACGTTTTTTTTTGGAATAAATGTCAGGATCAAAATAGTGGTCGTTTAATATTTCGGACGATCACTAATCATTTTTAATTTCATAATGAATTTTATTTTTCATTCAGGATATCGATTCACAAGGTGATTTATAATTCCAGGTCAAAGTATAATTTTTTTAAATTTATTATATTTCGAAAATCAACCGATATTTAAATAATTGCATGTATAATTTCATAAAAAATGTGTTTCCAGATAATCCTTACTAATGCAGAATTTTGTTTAGAAGGACATTTTTAGAATGAAAATTGAATTTTAATTCCAATAACACGTGTTATACATGCATATGACTTTTAAAAAATGCCAAATTACGTAATTATTATCAGGTTCTGTCTTATGATTTTAAATAGCTTATATTGTCTTTTTTTTACGGTACCAATAGATTAATCTGATGCGACATATATTAACTCGTCAATACATATATTATATATAGTCTCGAGAAAATCTAAACATAGAAATTTGATTTAAACTAAGGATATCGGTCTTGTTTTAAGGGTATATATTATCTTACAATTTAAAATTAAAAAAAAAAAATAATAATTGTGCACAAACGTCCGTGTTTACATTCTTACGTCTGTGCACTAGTGTAAAAAGTTTGAAAAAATTCGAGTAATCTGAATTCGTGCATTATACGTTTATTCATAAGATAAGTAACACATGCTATTAAGACAAAGAATCCACTTAAGACTAGTCTTAAGTGTAAAAACAGGTTTAAATTAAGTTTTAATATAAACAAGCCATGATACAAACTAGACTTGTTTTCTGTGTGGAAGTGATACATTTTTATAAAAAAAAACATGCCTTGTAGCGTTAGAACAGTTGATGAAAAATTGTATTTTTTCTAAAAAAATCAATATCTATAATTAGGATTGGTGGAAATTGAGACATTGAAAAACTCTTTTTGGAGCATAAATGAATAAATAATAAAACTGTGTATGCAGCAAAAGAAAAATTTTTCTCCGGTTATAAAATGCAATAACTGCAGAATTATAGCCTGTGAAGAAGTTATTTGATAGTCAGAGCATGCATTTTAACTCGAGTTGGCGACTGACAATTTATTCTCTACATTTAAACAAATATTTTAAATAAATTAATCCTGTGTAACAGAAACCAATAATCTTATTTTTTCATTGTAAAAGGAATGTTTTAGCTCTGAAGTTTTCATGTTTTCATCTTGAAACGTAGCTCTTTCAAACACAGATTTAAGGACCTATAATACGTTACCATAAGAGCAATATAATTTCGACAACTTAACTTTTGAAATAATAAATATTTTTCACTAAAACTGGACCATTTACCTTCGTTCGTACGAAAAGGAGGTAAATAACCCTAGTTTTTACAAAAAGTATTGAATAAAGTTGACAAAACTAAATTTTCTCTTATGATAATTACCTCATGTCCTCAACTGGTATTACGTCGCGAAGGATGAGACAGTTATTACGATAAATCACTACTATTTTCTCGAGAATTTACGAGAAAATTAAAATCCGAAAAAAGTTTCTGATTTTAATAATTCCGTAACGTTAGGGTTTATTTAATAATTTTCTAAGACTGACTGTTTCGTTATATTTTAATTAAGTATATTATTTAAAAAATAAGGTCTAATTATTAATTCTCTCAGACTAACTATTTCATTATATTTTATTTAAGTATATTATTTAGAATAAATATTTTCATTTATAAGATAATTAAATTATATTATTTATTACAGTTATCAAAATTTAAATGATATTTAATGCAATTCAGCTAACCAAGTTTTATTTGCATCCTATTTCTTTATAACACCTTTTACAATCTTTTGTAAATGAACAAAACAAAATTATTTATTTTGTTTTATAATAATTACTACGAATTTTTCACGAATAAAATTGAAGGTAAATGTTATTTAAATGAAGACAAATAACAAACAAATATTAAAAAAGAATCTTCTCATATTTTCTCGCCCTATCGGTAATATACCGGAATTTTCTTTCTTACCTTCAATTTTATTTTTTCGAGAATTTTCGAACTCTACTGTTATATTCGCAAATGATGAAATTTTGAGCACCCCTATTGCCCTTATTGCATTATGGAAGTTCTACAGGGGTTAAGATAATATTGTTTAAAATGTTTAAAAGTACTACAAGTCATGCGCGCGTCTCTAGAGTTCGTAAGCTTTTTTTAATAGTGTGATTAATTTCTGTAAAATTTGTTTTAAAAAAGGTTCTATGAAATTTTTTATATCAATCATCTGACATTTCCAAACAGAACTTTTTAAAAGTATTTTTTCTTTACAAGGTCTATTTTTCAACACTTCTAGTTTGTTACAAAATCACTATACATATTAGATTTACGCTTAGCCGTATGAATACATAAAATTCAAATTATAGAGCAAAACAAATCATTCAAATATGTATCTACTATTTTTCAATATCTCAATTTAAAAAATATACACCCCAGTTAATAATAATTACGAGTAAACACTAACCCAAACGGAATTTTTGGAGATTTTAGTGAAGAATATTGTTTAATTTCCACAACGAGTTTGTATCTACTATCACTGGCTTTATGCCCAAGCATTTCAGTGACCACAAACCTAATAAGTAACAATGCATGTAAATACGAACTCAATTTAAAATAAATAATTTCGGGTATAAAACATAAAACTATCAATGAAAATGTATCCTTATCCTTATAACTTAAAAAAGATATTTATTTTCCTTAATTATAAAGTGTCTTAGATTTTTAAAAAGAATATTTTCTCTGACTGGAGCAAAAGGATAATGCATATAAAGTTTTAGTGAAGGCAGTGTCTGAATTATATAAAAACTGAAAGCTTTTGAACGGGGATTGGAGGAGTTAAAAACGTGACGAGTGAAATACAGCAATATTGACGTAAAGGAGCGAACACTGTTGGATACGTACTAGGACTCAACTGATATGGTCCGATGGTTGGGAGGAATATCCTATCCTAGGTAGAATATGATCCCATAAGTTTACTCGATGCATCCCGAACACAAGAATAATACACAACACGCGTCATATATGATTTTACACGCGCTTGATGCTTACGGTTAGGTGTGTGCGTGCATGTGGGCCCGCACACTTCATACGGGACGTCGCGGTTATATACACACTGGAAAAAAAAACCACTACAGCACAAGCAGTACACTACGCCCATCGGCCACAATCACACACTTCCTAAAACATTTTTCCGGCGACCTATCGAAGAGAGCATGAAGAAATTTCGGTCCGTTGGACAATCAAGGACGTCCTTATTCAACGAGAATGAGTCGATTCAATGCTCTTTCAGCAATTCTCATCGTCGTTTCGACGCTCGTCGGCTCGAATCCCACTGTGCGCGAGCATAATCACTTTAGGTTCACTTCAGGATATTGAGTTGCACTGTAGTTGCACAGGTCAAGGAATCTGAGAGGCTGACGCGGCAATTCTCTAAATGAAGATTTTTTCGTATTGAAGGAAATTGATTTGATGGAAATCAAACCGAGTTTGAAGATCGACGTATCTTTTCGTCGGGTTTCGGGATTTCGCGTCCACAGAAGCTAAGCCTGCTGCTCAGCGTTCTTTCGTGGCGCGGCAAGCGTTCGGCCATTTCCGTCGAACCTCGAGGCTCGGCTCAGTGCCCGTGTTTCGTACACATCGAAAATTCTCACCGCGTATATTTCAAAAGTGAGTGGCCGTGCCCTTCACCTCACGGGTCGATGTCATATTTTCGAAATTCCTACATATATTGCTCTCGATTTTCCCGCTTTTAGTACACTTTGATTAAACAATGTTCCTACCCATGTTTTTTAAATTATTGGATTTTTTGTTCATTTCCGAAGTACAATTCCATCTCCCTCCCTCTCTCTGCTGACACAATTTGATTTTAATATGCATTAAGCGAGACATGACAATAAAATTCAAGTTCAATATGTAATTTAGATCGATCTTCAAACCGAGAAAATTAATCCTGTCTTATTGACATTTCACTCAATAAAGTCAAGAACAAGCTACTTGAAAAAACCAGTGTGTAAAACTGTACATTCTTGTTATCAGAAATGTGTTCAAATTACAAAACATTTCTAGCACCAGCTTTTGAATAGTTTTTATGTCCGAAACATTTTACTTATAAATACATATAAATAATGACTTTCCCCTCATAAATTAAGAACATAAAGTAATTGTCCATCAAATACGGCTTGCGGATATTTTCAAGCAAACAGTCGACTCCCGCCAAAAGAAACGAACAGTTATCAGTTGACGAAATCTGCATCTGATTGGAAGTGATTTAAACTTCCAGGAAAACTCCTATGTCGAAACAATGTACTCCATATGGAGTAAGTTATCCGAGGAAATTCATAAAATAAAGCAATGGCAACTCAGCAAAATCACAATAAAAATGCTCCATCGGAACAAACTCTAACAAAACAGACAAATCAGTCCTGAGAAGTAAATTATAGGATTGCATGAGAAGCAGAATTTATCTACAATCTACAGCACAAACAGTGGCGCCTTCGCGGCTGATCACGTGACTGTTTTACACGAGTCGTAAAACGTCTCGAAAAGTGTCACGTTGTCACGTGGAAAGCCGAGACCTCGCTAACATAATATCACGTTTAGAAGGCAAAGAAAACGAGGAAAAACTTTCTACAACCGACGCAATTTTCTGACATGGCTACACATTTCAACACTCAAATCTATCTCCTTATTAATAACAATTTATTTATTTTTTTTTATTAAATAGAAGAGCCCCCCCCCATCCATATATTGCATTGTATCACATTTTCAGCTACTTTTTTATTGCCTTGAAACTGACCAGATGTCTCATTTTACAGAATCTTATCAACCAAGTCACCAGGTTCAAACTACAGTCGTGCAGATAATCGTGACAGAAATCATACGAAACAGTTGCTTATATTATTCTAATTTCTATTGTGTTTTTGTGAAGCCCGATTGCGTTTGAAGAGAATTTACTACTCGAATGGAATATTGCATTGAACAACGATGCTATGATATGATACATGACGTTTTGAAGGCAGCGAGCGAATGCAGTATATACTTGGATCATTGTATGTTATACATGTATGCATAGCTTGACAGCATGGCAGCAGGCAGTAGTATAGCCACAGCCACGCCACAGCGAAATGTGCCAATTGCTGAACTGAATATAGTCGAAGGAGCCAATGAAAGGTCATGGAGTGGGGGAAACGCTAAACGTCACTGCCAATTGAACAGAATCGCGCGCAATCGCTTCGTCAAAGCATAAACGCAGAGACGGCTGCAGGAACTTATGTGCCCCAGGTGATAAAAGAGTTCACTGAAAGAAAAAAAACTATAACCACGTTAGTTGAAGTGTTCAAGTTTTACATACAGCGATCAAAATTTCTGTTGTACACTGTGACAAAAAAGCAACTTGAACAAAATAATCCGAATTTAATTTCATGGTCGATTTTATACAGTGTCCCAGGTCCCGAACTTATATGACTATAGTATATAAATAAATAAACCGAAAGTTTGTTTTTTAAACATTTTTAAGACCACCAAGTTTGGGGATCTGCCATTTTGTGAATTTTTGGTAAAAAAAAAAAATCATCGTAATCTAATCTAGGCGCATATTCTACTGTTTCTGCTTTACCAGTGAGCTGCAATCGTGCACGCCATAAAATATTTAAACGTCCATGGGACTGCAAAAAATCCCCATAACGAATTATTTAAAAAATTGTGTCCCTATTTTTTCTGATAAGTAGTCGAAGAGCTAAAATATGCCACCAAAATTTCGGACTAAAAATGGTTTTAATTGATTTATAAATTCTCTGCTATAACCCTGTATAAATTTGAGACAGAGAAAAACGTCCCCTAAGTCTTAACATATAGTCATTAAGATACTAATTACATATTAAAAATGTATAGATAAAGTATTGAAAACCATTAAATTAAGTGAGCTTAATCATAACAATGTAAAACTGAAATAGCAGAACTGACCTTTATGAAAATATAAAATCTCGTAAATAAGTTATATGTCCTAAATTATCTTCTTATTTGGGCTAAAATTAAAGAATAAAATTAATCATTCTGAATACCTCTAAATGATGTAGATTCATTCTGGATTCATATTCAGTTTGTGTGAAAAGTATGTCAGTTCTATCATTCGAATTCGTCAGAATAATAAATTCTTAAAACTATATCATTTCATACATTCTTGTAGTTTTAACATTAAAATTGGATACTTTTGAAAACTTATATGTTAATTCTTTTATCTTTTTAATTTTTACTCTTCTTTTCCTTAATTTATTTCTTAAGGAGGAACATGCGTTAAGTAGAATCCAGGCGTTTTAATGCCCTTTGAGTATGTGGAAGTTATATTAATACCGCGTCATTTTGCCGTAAACTGGAGATTTCTCTTCGAAAATACAAAATTATTATTCAAAAAATTTATTACATTAAAGAATGAATCTTCTTTGTGTCGACAAAAATAAATAATTAGATCCTTATCAGCGTTTAATATTTACAAATTAATTTTAAAGCTGAAAAAAAATCAACTGTCAACTGAAAAAACGAATGAAACGCTGTAACTACGAACAAGGCTGCCAATAAAATTACACCATTTCAAATATCACAGCTGACTACTACGTAAGTCAGAATGTTGTACTTCCGCAACGTTACAACGTTTCTTAGCATTTTTTTTCAAATTTTCCAATTTATAAAATAACACAATTATTATTTATGTATTAAATCATATTGATAGAAGTCTTTATAATATGTTTTTAACTTTTTGGGGTTGGTAACACAACATTTAAAAATTTTGTTTTGTAAATTATTCAATTATTTTACATTTAATTTTTCAAATTTGTTGCGAATTTAACTCATTAAACTAAAGAATCATTGGATACTACTTGTGTATTTTATATCAGTCTACTTATTTACTTTTTCACAAATGCTCAAATAATTCAAAAGTGGTGCATATGTTCTTCCTTTAAATAGTGAAAAAGGGCCTCTTTGGCAGATGTGTGAAGTGTAAAACACGAAGTATTCTTTTTGGTACCCGTGAATTGTTTGTGGGATTGTGGGATCCTAGAGTTTGGTACGCTTGCGCCGGCCCTTAATCCGGCCATAGTGGTACCACTACCAACGTTGCCTGCTATCAATGCTGCCAGCCAGCTCACTCTTGCTCTCGCTCCTCTCGCTGAAGAGCAGCGGGGAACATTCAGTGGTCTGGGGCTCCCGCGGCCGCGCGACTCGCCCCCTAATCGATTCCCCTACCTTCCCTCCCACAACCGCCCTCAAAGCAATCATTCCTCCTTCCCTTCCAATTCTCACCCGATCAAAATCTTCCCATTTCTTACTCTCTACTCTGCTCTATTCTCTATTCTTCATTTTCAGTCTTTTTCTCTAGCGACAGAAGAAATTAATGTTTTCCCATGCCAGCTAGGAAAATGTTTCTTATTCTATACTTAAGAACGACGCATTTCATTTGTTGCCCCTAGAAAAGTCCTTTCCATTTTCATAATTCACGATAATCCACTAACAAAAAAAAAAGGAAGATTGAATGATTTTAATCATTAGATATATAGCTTCGACTGAACAAATTTTGTCATTCTTTTTCGACACTTTTTAATCTGGTCGAAATTTTTGAGATTATGATCTATATGTATATTTCAGATAAAATAAAAAATTTCGAAATGAGAGAATAAAGCAAATGATATAAATCGGAGTTTCAGATCCTGTTATGCTTTTTCATTTTGAAATATATAAGCCACATAAAAATATGACACGTGGAAAACTAGGAAATCTACCTTCATTTACATGAAACGAAGGTAAATCGTCTTAAGTTTAGCAAAACATATTTATTAATACGGGCGTAAAGTACAAACTAAATTTGTTCTTATGACATGTAACATATACTCTTAATTAGTAAAATTAAAATATAATTTAATTCTAGAAGAGAAATTTTGATTTCTTTATAATATTTAATGTCGAGAACACAAGTTTTGAGCCTCAACAAGGTTAAAATTGGCAATATGCTATTGAAAAATAAATTCCACCATCAAAACCGATCCAACCTTTAATGACTTTTAATGAAAGCCAATTTAAAAAAGAAACACCACTAAGTATGCCCATTGATGGGAAAAAAATCCTAAATCACTGATGCCGATTTTTAGTTTCTCGAGCTTATTGTCCAAAATACGAACAATTTAGCACTGACAGTTGGAAAAATGGTAGAGAAAATTGTTATGCACGTCTATTGGGGTTTATTATTCAGTATTTAAAAAAAAGTTGATTTATTTATCATCAAACAATAAAATCGAGAAAGTTTTTTTTTCATTCCAATATCACATAAATGTCTCTAAGGGCATGTAGGAGGGGCCTTTTTTCTTAAGTGCACCAGCCCTGAAAACTAACTCTTTCATTATAACCAGGTTCTCCAAAATTAAAAATTAGACCCCTTTTTTGAAAATTTAAAATATATTGGACTTTTTAAATTTAAAGTTCGCCCCTTTTTGGTTTGTTCTCAAAGTACAGGTCAGGGTTTATCTTTCAAAGTCCTGAAGCACAAAATGTTTTTTTTTGGTTTTCGAGAAATTGAATAAAGAGTAATGCGGAGCATCTATGGTGCTCGAGATCACTGGGACGTTCGCTCGACGGAACTTCTTCGAACTAATTTATCATGTCAATTGTGAATATGTATGTATTTGTTGTTTATAGAACTGCTCTCTGCATTTTACAGAGTTGAGACTATTATTATAGTATTTTAATGCCTGCGTTACATTTACCGACGATCTCGAGCGCCGTGGTTGCATCGCATTACTCTTTAATTTCTAGAAAACAAAAGAAGAAACATTTTGTGCTTGAAGGCTTCGAAAGATAAAGTCTTGACCTTTATTTTGAGACCAAAAAAAGGGTGTTCAATTTTTAATTTTTGAAAAAATAGTTAAAATCATTCCATAGATCATGGAACAATCTATAAAAAACATATAAGAGAAAATGTTATTTATTCCATATGAAACATTATAAATAGGGGGGCTACCAGCACAAAATCAAAAAATTCCCCATTCTCTACCTTGGTCATTTTTATCCAATCGAAAAAACTTTTTTCCTGTAAAGTACTACTTAGTAGGACTACATTTTGCCAAGGTTTTAGTTATACTGTTATATCTACTTTCCATATCAGAAAAGTTTGACAGCCTAGTTTAGAAAAAAAAAGCTCTTCTATAATGTATCAATATTTGAAGCAAGTTATAAGTGTACTTATTTATATTTTACTTATATTTTTAATTTTAATAAGCGGCATAATCATGCGGCTTCTGCGAACTAAAGCGTGTTGACCTTTCACGCGTTTTAGGCGATTTTGGTTAGGTCTCGAGCCCAATACAACGATTAGCAATACAAGGCAGAATAAGAGCTTGCATGTGTGTGAGAAGGAACACACTCGTATCTGCCACTACTTGGTACTTATTACTATCTAACCGTGACATGGAAACGCAATATGTATTTCATACTTAAAAAAAAGTTTCAAGAACTATTTAAGGGCATTTAAAAATAAAGACAAACACTTTTCAATTAGTATGTGTGTTTAAAATTGTAAGGCTTTTATATTTAGCAGTTTAAAAATCCAATTTCTTTCAGTTTTCACTTGTTCCTCATGAAGTTGTGTCCAAACAAATTTGAAGAAGTAAGGAATTCAAAAATCAAAACGAACTCAAAAGTTCTTTTAAAAGATTTTAGAGGATGTCATGAAATTTTTGGAATTTCAAGAGATTTTTTTTTAGAAATTTATAGGATTTCGTGGGATTTTAACATATTTAAAAATATTTTATGAGCGAGCGTTAATGAGATATTAAGAGTGATTAACCTCTCGAAATCCCTTAAAATTAAAAGATTCCCAATGTTAAATATCTGAAATTAAAAAATACTCACCCCTGAATCAATTCCTTGAGTATTTGGAGTTGTTGATCGTTGCTGCATGCTGTGGAAATTCTATAACAAATATAGAAAAAGAATTAAGAATCTTTTGTTAATGCGCTAAAAAAACTCCTTATTAGAATTTCTACTCAAGCTCTAATTATAAATAATTTTTGAGTTAACGTTTGTAATTAAAGATGATTTCTTGCTAAAGCTTAAAATACATTAAGGCCATGTGTTGCTTCTAATATGAACAAACGTATAAGTAAATTTGGACCCCAGAATTTTTTACATTTTCAAAATAATAATAGTACACAAACGTAAAGAACGTGAACACGGACGTCTGAGCCTATTATTTGTTCTAAAAAAGTAAAAATCATAGAAAAAATCCGGCTAATCTAAATTTGCTCGAATGGTAAGTGACACACGCCTTTAAGAACTACTATAAGAGCAAATTTATTTTCGCTAACTTTACACTCACACTAGTAAATATTTTTTGCTAAAACTAGGCCATTTACCTCTATTAAGTTTCAGTGAAAAATATTTATTATTGCAAACTTGGTGAAAGTAAACTGCTCTTATGGTAAAGTATCACATGTCCTTAAGGGCATGCTCTACGCCATATTTAAAAAATAAACTTAAAAGAATGCGGAAATAAATTAGGAAATGGTATATAAG
>JAUESI010000008.1:5173338-5188209 GCA_032275145.1 Synergus laeviventris | reverse complement strand
TGCGTTTGGATGTGGTGAACACGGAAAAAAATTGCAACTAATTTGGTCACGTGGTCTGCTTAGAGCATGCCCTTAATCTGGTTCCTTTCTTTCTCTTACCCCAAGCATATTTTCAGACAGTAATGATTGTAAAATAAATGATCCAATATATTCATTTGGATATAATTAGTTGAATTAATATTTGTTTTATTTAATTTTAAATAGAATGCAGAATTGATAAAACTTCAAACGTTTGTTCAACGTGCAAAGGTATATGAGAAAATATCAATTATGTGTATTTTAATTCATCTAATTATACAGTTACAGCAGAATATTTTAGATTAATTTAAAAATATAATTTTCAGAATTAAATTTTGCAAGAGAAATGTTTTCTGTTATTCTCAAGCACCTTAGTAGACATTATAGAAATTGAAAGGCATTTAAAGATACAATTAATTTTTAAAAAACGCAATTCTGCCTTTAATTTTGGAAAAGCAGGATTAAAAAATTAGAAAGTTCTCACCTTACAATTATTTTCTTAAAATTTTGACATTAACTATAAAATATAATATAAAGTCATACCTGTGGCTGGCTAGTCGCCTGTGGTTGCGGCGACGCAGAAGGAGGTGGTGCTGGAGATTGAGAAAGAGCACGTTGTGGAGACTGGCTAGAGGGGCTAGTTTGATTTGACGGTGGAGGTGGCGGATTTGGCGGTCCACCTTGACTCCAACCTCGTTGATCCGAATATATACTCGAAGGATGTCCACCTTGTGTAGCGTAGGAATTGATCTGCAAACAATGAAATATATTAGTATTTATCTTCAATAAGAACCTACATCTTTAAAATTGATAAATGTAAGTTATAATATTTTTTCCGTATTTCGTTACCTGGTGATGACCATAGGGCGAGTGAGGTCTCGCTGGAGATGAGTAGCGCTGTGTATATGGTTGATATGGCATTGGTGTTGGGGAACTTGGACCTCCAGGACCGGGATGTAATCGTGGCGAACCCTAAGAAACATAGCGAAATAAGTTTTAATTCATTAAGAAAAATATACTATTATTTCTATCAATAATTCGATTTATAAAAGACAGAGCCTTTGGAATACATATTAAAAAACTGAAAGGATGTTTGTAATAGATATTTTATATATTTTATACTCTGTGATGGAAAGTCTATTGTTTAATTAACCAATTCATTAATCATTATAGAGCTCTGCTTTTCTATTAGTTATCGATCTTCTTTCTATGAAGTTAGTTTTTAAGCATTTTTATAATATATTTGCACACATGTTCATCCCGCATACCTAGTTTTCTATAAATTGTAGACAATAATTATTTGAATATATGAGATGTTGAGAGTGCTAAGCTGGTTGAGCTGTTTGAGCTCAATTTCTTAACCTCAAAATTCAATTTCTTCATTTTACTCCACGGATATTAGAAATAGATATTTTTTCGCTCTAGATCGGTAATCTTTTTCAAAATATAAGTGTGCCTATAGAGCGATAGAATGTTTAATTTTTATCATTTTTACATAAAACAAAGAATTAAAAATCTATCCTCTAAATTCACTCCTTTCATTTTACAAAAAAAGGTATTAAAGTCAGACATTTTTTCACTCTGTACGCATATTTCAATTTGAAAAATAAGTAACGCTACACAGCACAAAAAGTTTTAATTATAATATTTTGTTGCTTAAAGTGAAAAGTTCGAATTCTGAGTTTATCACTTGTATCAAACAACCTTAAATTAATTTGGTTTGTAAATTTAAAATCACATATTTTTAGATGTAAGACTTAAGGGCATAAGGGTAATTACACTCACAGTAATAAATACTTTTTTTGCTAAAATTAGGTCATTTACCTACATCTAGTACAGATGGAGGTAAATGGCTTAGTTTTAGTGAAAAATATTTATTATCACAAACAAGTTGACAAAACTAAATTTCTCTTATGATAAAAGTATTATAAGCCCTTAATGAACTCAAATTTTATTTGACTAAACTTTTTTTTTACATAAAGTCTGTTCGACCAAAAAATTAACTTTTAGTTGCAGTTTGGAGTAAAAAATTGACTAATTAACTGTTTCTAATACTAATTTTTGTATAAAAGTCCAAAAATTTCTTTCGATGACTAAGAGTATTGTGAAATTATTTTCTCTTCAATTTTTTGTACAAGGAATATTTCAACTTTTCTTTGGTCAATCTATTATTAGTTTCAGTTAATATTTCATTTGATCTGTTTCGTAGTTTTAATTTAAGTAAAAATAATATATTGAATTTTTTTATTTAATAAATGTTAATCACTAATAGACTAGAAAAATTTCAGAAGAAAAAACTTTATATTGCAAAAAATTGTAAATAAAAACTATTTTAAATGAAAATTGGTTCGAAAGTTTGTCGTTAGTTTTTTTTAATTTAAATACAAAATGAGGTAAAATTAAAGAAAAATGATTATTAATTGTCGGAATGCTAAAATTTGTAAAAACAAAAACATTTTAGGTTAGTCAAATTTTGTTTAACTGTACTCAGAAAGTTAATTTATACCATTTATACGAGATGACCGCTTTATTTATAAGTAGTAAAGCTGAAAACTGAAACCTGTAACGCTTCAACCAGAAAAATCCTGGTATTTTTTGAAAATGAATACTGCTTGGTAATTATTTGAAACAGTAAAGAAAATTTATTTTAATTAAAAGTACAGTACTTGAAATATTGATAAAATGACAGGATTTCTAAAATCAAAAAATATTATAGGTTAGAACAAGCCCACGAGAATAAAAAAGTTATAATTTGTATTTATATTTGTAATTAATTAAAAATTAAATTATATGGAATAGGAAGTTGATTTTATACGCTTTTGTAAACAATAATGATCAAAAGCAGAAGAGAAAACTTGAAATAAAAAAGGTAGACTTTTACCGTAAATTTTACAAAATTCCATGAATTAAGCATAAACAAAAAAATGCACAGACGAAAATAAGTTAGATTAGGAAGGACTGAAAAAAAACAAGAAAGGTTCAGATCGCGCAAAAGTTAAGTGAATAATACTGTAAAAAGAAAATTGCAATTTTATAAATTGTTTACGTTGTCACAACGGTTAAATATATAATAGAAGAGAAGAAAAAAGATATGAAAAAGGTGTAAACTCACTTAGACGGAAATGTGTATGTAAAAATCTAAACATAATCCGAGCATGGGAAATGTGGAGTTTTTGGGAAAAGGCGCAGGCCGGAATTGTGCTGGAATCCTTCATTTGTTTTTTAACCTATTTTCCTTTTATTCTCAAATATGGTACTTCTTGTTATGAAATTTGGATGATTTATCGGAGGTAGTTGTGTGGAATTATATACAAGGTAATTTTCATTGATTTTTAGAATGGAATGAAAAAATTACCGTTTGTGGAGGTCGTTGTCCAGGTTGTGGGTAGACAGGAGGAACAACCGGGGGTCGCTGCATGGGCCAAGGCTGCTGGTAAGACTCGGGACCAATTCCGGGGTAACTGGAGTGAAACCGATGTATGGGACTGGAGGCCTGGAGCAGTTGATTCAGCGTAGGAGTTGGTCCCGTGGCTTGAGAAATACTTTGACCAGAGAGGAACCTGGGTTGTCCTGAGAAAGCTCCGGGACTGGCGCCTATGTTTCCTATCTTGGAAACGTAGTGTTCTTCCATCTCGCTTTGATGATGGGCACTTCGCTCGGCCTCGTTGGGCAACTGTTGGGCGGTATGTTTGCCAGGGTAGTCGGGATGTTGTTTAAACTCGTTCGGCTTGTTAGTCGCATACTCATAATCGCGGTTGGGTGCGAAGGGATGAGGGTGATTAGCCGGATGGCCAGGGCTTGGCGGCTTGGCGGCATCCTGGTCGCGACCTGAGGAGTCCGCGCCGCGATTCACGGCACCGCCCCGGGTGGTTTCGGCCAACTCCTGATTCGCACTAGCACTTTTTGACAGCATTTCACGACCTCACTTAGCTTCACATCATTTCACAGAAATGATTTCACAGAAATTTCACATCATTTCACAGAATAAGGCTTGCGTTGCAGCCATGTTCTGGGAGTGGGACAATCAAGAACAAGCAAGAACAAGGCAATTTCCCAGCCTAGTACGTTTGTCCAGGCAAAAACATAGTTAATGATTGTACGTATGAAGGGGGCTTAAAACTGCACGGGTAGTTATGGATTGTCGAGCTTGCGCAGAAGAGACTTTCTGTGTATTTGGAGGTTATGTTCTTCGGGAAGTCTAAAGCTCCCTTTACATGTTCAATCGACAATTGGCACTGCCTGGACAAATTTTATCAGATGCTAGATTGGCCTATCGCGATTCCCCAAAAATGCGTCTATTGGCAAGTAGTGCTAAAAACCTGTCCAAATCTATGTTCACCGCAATTTTTTCAAATTTAAAATTTCAAAACCTGAATAAATTTATGTTAAGGGCTTTGCGATTTCAAGGAATTAACAAAAAAATAGAAGAGGTTTTATTATATTTGAAACTTGAAAAGGAATAATGAAGGTATTAAATAAATTATCTTATTATTTTAAAATTTAAATTTAGATCCTTAAGATTATATGTTAAATAGGCTTATGTATTGAAATTGAGGACAAATTAAAAATTAGTAAGAGAATTCAAAAAATCAAGTTTTAAAGTATTCCATTTTTTATAACTTCAAATTGAAGGTTAGCTGTAATTTAGCAATAACACAAATCACAAAAATACACGCAGTAACTTTTATTCTTTGAATTCTATTTACAAGAATTATTCTTACATTACTATTAATCTTAGCACTACATTTACCACGCATGACCAGAAGTATGTATATTCTGCTTAAAAAACTTGTGATTTTTCTCGCTAATGAACATTTCAGAACGGCAAGTCTCCCCTAGAAATCGATTTATAAATTAATCTGTCTGATTAATCTTTCTCTTTCATTTGAAAACTTTTATTTTTCCTCCGACACGATAGCTAGTAAAGCTACAAATACAAATTTTTATTTTTCACCAACTTGAACTCTAACGATCTATTACGTTCTTTCCTTATTAGTCGAGACTTGTCTCCATACTAACAACTATTATCAAAAGACTGTGAATCTTTTATTCAAAATTTTACGAGAAAATTTTATTCAAAGGAGAGATCCATCGCATTTAAATCGAAATATGTAATGTGACAAAGTTCAAAATTGCTGGCTCGAGTGTAAAAATACCTCAGTTATGTTTTATCGTTCTAAAAAAAGGTTCTCCTTTACGTGATATTTTACTCTTGTAAAGTGCAGTCTCGTCGTTGTAGCCCATCGAAAAGGAAAGAAACAGAGTGTCAATACCAACTATGGCTACGAGCCCACATTTTGATTCACTTAAATCACACTTAAGATTAGCTATTGAGTCGAATTGCAATGCGATTCGGCCTTAGATTTGTCAAAGTAAATTTTTATAAAATATACGTTCATTTCTCTTGTTAAATTAAATGCAGACAAATGCAAATCCGAACTGCAAAGTATGCGGTAGTTCTCAATCGTCGTTGTAACAGTGATAAGACTTTCGACTTTTCCGCTTTCCTCTTTGACGATCACAGTCTCGCGATTAATTAAAAATTTTAGATTCAAGAATTTAATTTCAGATTAAAAAAAAATAGTTTGGCAAGATTTATTTCCGTACAAAAATGTTGAATAAAGAACTAAAATTCAATTTTAGCTATTTTGTGAATACTGCTTTTTTCGAAGCAGTTAGACATTAAACGAACATAATTTATTCACAGTAATAAATCAAAAGTACTCTCTGAACGGATAGCCAAATTGTCACGTGCTTTCGTACAATACAACCTGATTCTCAAACGAATTTAATGCCTGATTACATTAACTGTTAAACTAACTCGCCTTTATTTTTAGGGGTCTTTGATGTAAGAAAAAATGACTAAAATTAAACATTTTTTCGCTCTAGAGACACACTTTTATTTTTCAAAAAGTGCAATTGCAGAGCGACAAAATATCTAATTGTAATATTTGTTAAGTAAAATTAAAAGAAATTATATTTTGAGTTTAGAACCCGAAACCAAGACTTGGGAAACAAATGAAAGTTTTTTTGTACATTCAAAGTTGATTAAAAAAATCAATCATTAGTTTGTATAGTTAGGCACCTACAAAACAGCGGAATTCTGAACTTACTGAAACAAAAGATTTTCTTTAATGAAAACAGTCTAGTGATAAGTAAGTCAAAGTTGGTCGGAAAGCCTTGATACCGTACAGACTGGAACTCAGAACCAACATCAGCGTCAACGTTTCGTCACACTTGATAGTTTTCTGTACGGAAATTCTGACGATGGGAGCAAGGCACAACTGTTCTAAATTTAATTTAAATACGTGATCACTTTTACAATGAGGTGTGGGCGAAAAAATTTAGAAACCAAAAAGTGTACTGAAAAATCTCATTTTAGGTCCCTTATAGTCTGAAAATGTTATCTCGTCATTTTACATGAAAAATATTATAATTATAACTAAAATAAGAGTTTGAGTTGCGAGGTTAGAACTTAAACCCGACACCATTAATATTAATTTTATATTCTACATAATATGTCCAATTTTCAAAAATCCGATTGGATTTCAAGATTTTGTGTTTCTCTACAAGAAAGTTTCATTTTTATAAAAACTGAAGCTTATCAGTACTGCAGCTTTTTGATTTCTAAAATTATGTTTCTCGACACCATATTTTACAGTCGGGGAATTCCACACACTTCACTATTATTTCTTATAGCTTTACATTGTTTGTATTCTCAGAGGATAAATCGTAAAAATGTTAAACATACACGATCAAAGTGAACCCACTAGTGTGACGACCTTACAATAAAAATACAGCTCCCTATAGTCTGCAGGACAGTTAGTCGGGTTTTCAACCTTTTAGATATTTTCAAATAACTTGAAAAGTTGACTATTCCTTTTTTCAAATTTCTAAAACAGTGCAGACTGCACGAGTGTTTCCAATAGCTAAAAATCGTCCACTTTTTATTGTAAAAATTACTGTACCTTAGTCTTATACCTTACACTGTAAAAGTTGCGTGCAAAAGCACTGAAATTGCAAAAACGTGGGTTTAAAAACATCGTTCATTTAGAGATAACAGATCACATTGGGAATCCACGGTTTACCCAAGATTACATCCCTATGTAAAAGTGAAATGGATGAAGGATCAACCAACACGTGCATACAAATACAGGAAACATGTGAAAAGATTCTACTCTGATATGATTCATTTTTCAGGACACAGATTCGTGCGAATATGCACGATACGAGAATTAACCGGCAATTTTCAAATCGAGATTTCTAGCTGCCTTCTGTAACCGCTGAAAACTCAAGAACTAAATCACTCGCGGAATTTTCCACACATTTTCAACCAAAATCAATTTACTAGTTGTTGACATCAACGGAAAGTAATCTCAGAACGCTAAATTAAAATTAACGACAGTAAGAGTTATAATAAACTAAAAAATTGTGCACAGTCTACGATGATACATCGAATTGAAATGGCTGAGTTCTCCCTCGAGAGAAAGAGAACATGAAACGGAGGTACAAGCCCCATTTTCAATCATTTCCTAACAATGTGCGATCTAGAAATACTTTGTCTAAATTGGCGTATTTTTCGTTAACTTTTTGAGTCAATGATGGTCCGCGCTTCTTCCAAACTTATGAGCATTTACATCATCTCATATACAAATCTTTTTTCAGATATTAAAAAAAAATTGTATAAGGCAAAAATTTCTTACTCTTCAGTAGAGCACCTATCATGTCGAGAAAATTCTAAAGTTTGTCTCCGTCGCAGTTAGAATCGTCTCACCAGATATAGGATAAGACATATGTGAGCATGTTGTAATGAATGTAACTAGACGTTATGAAAAATAAATGAAGGACTAGGAATCGTAACGGATCCTGTTGGATCTTTGAACCTTCCGTTTGATTAGTTCCAAGAAATGTTCCATGCTTGTAAAAGTTCTCTAAAAGGCTCTCCTTTTCAACCCAGCGATCGTGCAACCACTTTGATAAAAGCTCTGGCTCACGTGGCACCTGAAAATTATTGAATTAGATAATAATTGAATTAATTAAATGATTTCAGCTTCACGCAAAACCGATTTAAGACAAATCTAGGCCAAAAGCTTGTAAATATTTCAAGACCTCCCCCCTCATTACAAAAAATACACTGAAGTTCGGATTGATGTTCTTCTTAGTATTTTCGCCGATGCTCGCGGATCCGCATTCTATGATGAGAGGAACCGACGGACAAGGAGAGAAGCGCCTTGCCCTGTTCCCCTGGCACCGCGAGTTCTATAATAGCGCAACATGAAAATTCTAGGAACCGTATTACGGCAATTTCAGACCATGCCGGAAAAGTAACATAAATTGGAACTTCAGTGTAACTCCGAATGATTCAAACAAACTTAAAATAATTGCAAGGGACGAAAAATATTTCAAAAAGACTTTAAGGAACTTAAAGGAATTCGAAAGAACTCAAAAACATCTAAAAAAAATTCAAGTAAATTCAAAATCATTCCAAAAAATTCAAGTTAAAAAAAAAGAATGAGATTTGTTTATTTTTTATCTTAAAGTACTCGTGGGATCTTAAGAAAATATATTTGATAGAAAAATCCCATACGCAACAACCTTCTAATTAAAGGATTTGTTTTTTTATCAAATGAATAAGAAAAACAAATATATAAGTAAAGTTGTTCTTTTGCTAAGTAATTATTGTCGACTTACCACAGAACTTGGAAACAATCTGTAGAACAAAACTGTATCGCAAGGCGGTCTTGAACCAGTTATAATAGTAGGTAAGTCTATAGGCTTTCCTTGAGGATATGCTATCGTTATATCAAGAACCCAACTAATTTCTGGCTTAGTTACAGTCATACCTGAAGTCAAAAAAAAGAAGTTTGATAATTATCGAAAAGTATCTATGCATAAACCGAGCAGCAATCTTCCAATCAAATCTTCAAATTTCAATAAAGTAATTATATAATTGCTTCAAGAAGCTTTTATAAAAAGCTTCTTATATTATATTTTATAAAATACAAATTTCAGCCGGTTTATCTCTTTTGAAAAACTTTAATTTATTCTGCAATATCCTCTGATATGCATAATTAATCAAACGTATCAATAAAAATATTATACACAGACGCCATAAAGAGCGACACTATCATCTTATGTTCAATACATTTCTTTAAAAATGAAGAAAACAGAAAAAAGGACACAATGGGAATTGATTGGAAGGACAAAATATGTACTATTAAAAATCTGTTATTAGTGTGAGGCGAAAGTTTCGAATAATATTCTTATTCGAATGCTTCGATTCTATTAAGGGCATGTGGTAATTACCACATGAACAAATTCAGATTACCCATTTTTTTACAGTTTTGTTACTTAACAACACTATTATTTAAAAAAAAAAGTAAACATTGCAAAAAAAAAGCGGGTAATCTAAATTTGCTCGCATAGTAATTACCACATGTCCTTAAAATCAATTAAAACTTTTAATTCGAATGAATCTAAAGAAAATTTTTATTCCGAAACAATCTGAATTCTCAATGCGAATCAGAGGTTAATCCGAAGTAACTTTTTAAAGATTTATTGGGACTGCGTTGGAATGAAACCTTGCTTCAGATTCTTTTGGATAGGATGTCTATCCGAAACTTTCACCAGGGCAAGTAATAAATACAACAGATAATTACTTGATCTGCTGTTTAACTGTTGGTCCGAATTATTGTTCTGCGTCGGTCCTACTGTATCGAAAATTGTTTGCATAGCTCCTACTCTTGGCAGACTAACATTTTCGAGGATTGGCAGGTTATTCTTTTTGGCGTAGTTTTGGGAAATCTCTCGTCTTTTGCACAAGAAACCACCTTCGGGGAAAAGGACCATCCACTTTCTGTTTCGAGGAATGTAAGATTCCTTTAAGTGCTTCGTTAGATGCCGTAAACTCTCTTCTCGCTTTTTACGACCCTGAAATATTTCAAAAAAGTATCAGTATAAAATATAATATAGGAAAAGTTCTAAAAATACTAAATCAGTTTCTGAAAATTTGACATATGGAGAAGCAATAAAAACTCACAGAGACAATGAAGAAATCTTCATGTAAAACAGAAACAATTCCGAAGTTGGTGTACTTGAAGACCCTATCCATGATCCACATGAGATTAGGTAAAACGGTTGGTTTGGCATTGAATATCGTCATCAACATCGGAACATCTCCGGTACTTTGATGATTTGCGATGACTAAAGTTCTATCATTGATAACTTTTTGAATATCATCGCCGTGTTCGATTACTGTTCAATAAATGAATATTGATTTATTAATTAGACAAAATTATTCAACACGACTTATAAAATTTGGGCATTTTTATGAATGGTGCTTTCGTGGATTGGAAACGGCAATTCGATTTCTTCATTTTAGTTAACAAATATTATAATTAAGGTAGATGTCCCAGTAATCGTGAAAATAGGTTACAACTTGAATAGATGATAAGGAAATGTCTCCAAAAACACATTGAATTTAATCATTTGAAAATATAAAAACCGTCAAACACTGGAATTTTGAATTTTATATTGGTTCAAATGGCTGCACGAAATTCGCGATTCTTTGCGACAGAAAGCTGTAGTTTATTTTCTACATTTTAGAAACTCGATTATGTACGCTTCAAAGAAAAGAGAAACACAATACCATAGTGTAGTAGAAAAAGTGACCGCTGCACTGTAATGACGCGCTGTGCCTATTATGTTTCTCTTTTCTTTGAAGCGTCAATAATCCAGTTTCTAAAAAAATAAACTACAGCTTTCTGTCGTAATGAATCGTGAATTTCGTGCGGTCTATTGAAACAATATAAAATTCAAAATTCCAGTGTTTGGCGGTTTTTTTTTCATTTTCGCGGGAAATGAGGCGAATAAATTTGAAGGTTAAATTTCGAACTATTTATTTTACGCAAAACATTTCAAAACAAACCTTTTTTTTTTGCTCTATAAGCACATATATACCCAATTCTAATATTTTTTAATAAAATGAAGAAACTGAATTTTGAGGTTAGAATTTGGATCCAACGCCCTTAATTCTATACTCACTATCGTAACCAGCGGACCAAGTCCACATGGAGACCATTGCTAAAAGCCAATGGAAAAACAGGCCCTCTATACGCCAATAAATTTGTGGCTGATAAACTTTGACTGGAGATAGTAATGCCATCCATACAACATACGTTGGGATACAGTAGGCATTGTTCACGAGAACAAATAATGTCCGGGCTATACATTTTACTAAAGTCACTGCGCCATTCCATATCCTGTAAAACAAAAAAGAATATAATTTTTTTTTACCGTGGATGGAATTTTAATAGAACTTATTAAAACTTTTACAATTATTGAGACTGCACATTTTTAAATTACTATTTTTTGAAATATTTGTTGAAAAAAAAATACTTAAAGTTTTAATTAAATTTAATAAAATCCTCAATTTTAGACTGCCTCATTTGAAATTAATACTAAAGCTTGATTCTAAATTATGGATATTTTGATAAAAGACTTCACATAACAAATTGTTCTCAACACAGGGAAATAGGGAGATTATTTATATTATTATTAGTTTATGACGTTTTTTTTTAAATTGTATTATTATTTTATGAAGTTAAATTTTCAACCAAAATACAATATGCTTTTAATCTTCCTGGTCGAGTTCTACATATGTGCACGTTCAAATTATAAGGAAGCCTTTGCACCGTCCACTTATGCAATTATATTGTTAAGGATAGCTTCTATAAGTTGATTCCGTAAAATTTAATGTTGATTCCATTTATGTTATGCATTCCGAATATCAAAGATCGTGTCTTATCAAATGTTCTCTGTTATTTTATTGAAGAATAAATGTTTACAAATGATTCTCAATTTACAAATATTTTTCATTTCACACACGAAACTTTGATTTCAAGATTACATATTGTTAATTGCTTAATGTTCATAATAATACCGAAAAATAGATTACCATAACTATGAATTTCAGTAAAAAATGATTTGTTGGTTTAAAGAAAAAAATAGTTGTTGGTAATTCTACAAAAAGACACAAAGCCATTGTCTCTAAGAAAAAAAACTGTTAAAAATCGGATATACTCCAAAGCAACACAAAATAAGTAATATTATTTTTATTATATGTAGACAGATTTGTATGCAAAAAGATTTAAAAAATAATTTTTTCTGATTAAGGTAAATTAAAATGAGTGAAAAACTAGTATTCAATAATTTTGTACATTTTTCTATAACGCATTACTAGACATACGAGTTTTAGAGATCAATACTGAGTAGTTAGTAGACTGCGATGTACTGTATATATGTATAAGCAAAAAAAAACGGAAAAACATTCCTCTAGAATGACCAATAAACATAGAATTACAGAGCGATAATAAACAGTCATCAATGAATTATTGATTTTTATATTTATACCCCTGAGGTAAGGTTAAAGTACAGAAAAATTTCATCAGACAGTAAGGCTAGTGTCAGGCTTAATCATTAATGATCTTAAATTATTAAACAATAAAGAACGGCCCTCATAGTAACAAAAGAAATATTCAATGAAAAGTTTTCCAAATCTTATTTGATTTTTTGTAAATTTCAATTAAAATCGTCGAAAAATTTATAATACTAGATTGAAATATACTACAAAGTTTTAAAATACATTTTTATAGTTAAGAAATAATTAGAGCAGAAACATTTTTAATTATTTTAAATTGAAAGGATCTTAAGTTTTTTCATTGTAAATTTAAATATTTAGGACAGGAAAAATTTCAAATTGTTTGTTTCTTAAGTATTTATTGTTAGAAAGAAAAATTTGTAAGCACTTGTGATTAAAAAATTTTTAAAGATTTATTCTCATTTAATTAAAGTTGTGTTTTGAAAACTGGCAAAATGTAAATATAGTGAAGAAATATTGCTGAAGAAAAGTATACAAAAAGTTTTCTTACACTTAGAAAAGTATCAAAACAGTAAAAGATTGTCAGTTCGAAGCATCTTTAAGATTTTAACTACGAATATAAACACAGCTCCTATAAATAGGTTAGATTTGAAACTAATGACGTTATCATCAGTAAAACGTATCACCTTATAGAAACTACTTACACTACGTTTGGTTTTAATGGCTCAATTTATCTGCAAGGAAGCAGACATAAAAAAGAAATCTAGATGAAAATATCGGTGACGACCTGCGTCGTCTATACTATTTCGCGCATGCATAAATTAAGAGGCAAACCATATATATGTATGTATATTGTATATATATATATGATTAGCACAAGTTATCTGGCGAGTTTTGAGAGGAAGTTTAAAAAACTACAAAACTTAAAGTATGCTCTCACTAATTTATCAAAAGGTTCTACGATCAGTTCATATCGCATCAAGTAAAACGGCTAAAATATTCGTGAATCACCTGGCGAGAGTTGATGATGGAGAGGTGTCAGTCATTTTTAAATAAAGCCGCCCTTTCTTTGATTTTGAAGAATTTACATCGGCTTGTCATCCACCATAGCATTTCCTTAATCCCAAATTACATAATGAGTAATCATTATCTCCAATGACACACGAATGAGCAGCCGCGATGTTTACACGAGGACAGAACACCGACGGACAAATCTTCACTTCGTCGAGTTTTCACCCAAGATCACTCTTCCGCAAAAGACCGGTTTAATGAGACTGTGTCCAAAACCCGCAACGATCTTTCATGAGTTCACAATTTGGTATTTCACTCATATACTTATGCAGTATTTTGAGAGAAAACTACAAAACCCATGTGTGTTCTTACTGTTCTCAGCAGTTGTCAGCAGTTCACAGCAGTTTTCACTTCTGCTGAATACAACTGCATTGAAGTTAGCAAACAGGATAATCAGTGAAAACCAGTGAAAACCATGGACGTAAGAATTAAGGGACGAAGCATTAAGTGCCATCCACGGTTAGGGGGTTGACTTTGCGTTTCGGGAGGGACGAGGTTACTCCTACTCCTTCGGTGGATTCCTCGGGATTGGCTAGTCGTATGCGCATGAGTTGCGCGCTATTTGAAAGTGAATGCTGAATATCCTTTCTATGGAAGAAGACTAAGAATCGTTGCAAATATTAAAATTTATAATTATTTCACGTAAAAAATAATGAACAAAATGTATAAAAAAAACACATAGGTAAATTTTAAATAAATAATTTAAATTGTAATAATTATCATGATAATAAAAAATATGTAAGTAATAAAAGAATAATAATATTTAATAATTAACTATAATAATTAAGATTGTAAATCTTTTTCAAACAAATTATAAGAGCAAACTCGACACACTTATCTGTCACTTTTTCTTTATTTATTAGCAACGTGTTAGCCCATTTTTGCCTTTCTTCTTTGTTCTTTGGAAAACGGTTAAGAGTCATAAACAGAACTCGAAAGCTCAAATAGCTTACCGATGATAAGTCACTTTTCTATCATTACTATCCCACTTTTCGTGGTCAATATTGTTTCTTAAAGCGTTTTTGCAATTTTTCAACACACATTTCCCAATTCTATGTGACTCTGCTTCTATATAAACATAACCTATATACCTTTATACCTTCATGTAAACAGGAAATTTTTTCGGCTTACTTGCTCATAAAGCTTTATACTCGGCGTTATAATATAGGTCTGAGCCCTGCGCACAATCGTGAAATGAACCTGATGATGGTTCTGTCCTTTTCTATCATATTTCTCCATCTGTCGTGTCACGTGACCGCAAGAGAGATAGGGCAATATGATAAAAAAGGACAGAACCATATTCGGGTCAGGGTGCCGTCCCACGACAGCGCAAAACGTCAATCACTAGCTAGTGACTTCTATGGACAAAAATCTTGTGTCGAAAGTAGCCGCCTTTATGTTTT
>JAUESI010000008.1:5149325-5173238 GCA_032275145.1 Synergus laeviventris | reverse complement strand
ACAAGATTTTTGTCCATAGAAGTCACTAGCTAGTGATTGACGTTTTGCGCTTTACGCCGAGTTTTGCGCTGTCGTGGCACGGCACCCTCAGTTTACGATTGTGCTAAGGCCTCTCAAGCCTTAACCCGATTTGCCCGAACCTCATCTCTGCTCGAACCAACCGAACTTAAATTCTCGAGAATTTAAGAACTCTAGGCCGGCGCGGCGGCACCAGAATCTACATAATTTTGTAGGTTTATGGCCAGCCATGCGCGTGCGCGGTATGTAGTTTATCTCCTGCTTTCTGCAAATCTGCAGGTCGACGACGTCGACGTCACTTTACTTTGCAGGCGCTTGTTATAAAAAAAATTACATTGTTAAAATTTTGAAAAAATTGTAATTGTTGGTAAAATGGCTTTCAACACTTTGCGATTTCAAGTCGTAGTAGGTAGCCGTCTTCGACGAACAAAACAACTTTCCAATTTTTTAACGAAGAGGTTGCCTGTGTCAGAATCGAAAATTCGTAATTTTGCAAAGGTAATGATTTTTTTTATACCTCTTGTTTTTTCACATAAAAGATTCAAATTTGGATCAATAACCTACACTTACAGATGAGAAACGTGTCAGTTTTTAGAAATAGATTTTAGATCTATTTTTCGTGAATGACAGATGCAAACACATTTTTTTCTACCTTTACATAATCATGTAACACGCCAAAAATAGAATTGTTAAATGAAGAAAATATTTTTACTTTCTCATCAGAAAATGTATTAGATTTTTTTATAAAATGTTTTCAATTATTTTGTTTAAATTATTAATTCGGATGTTTGCATAAGGAAATATTACAGGAATCTTTGTTTGGGCTAATTAAAAATTATAGTAAACGTTTGATTAGATTTTCATATTATATTTATTAAATGTTATCCTACAATTTTTTCGCAATAATTTTGTTACTTTTCTGGCTTTGAAACTCAAAACTTATTTAAATTTATTAAAATATGAAATGAATTAGG
Organism: Synergus laeviventris; assembly: GCA_032275145.1. Taxonomy (NCBI): domain Eukaryota; kingdom Metazoa; phylum Arthropoda; class Insecta; order Hymenoptera; family Cynipidae; genus Synergus; species Synergus laeviventris. The sequence continues at coordinate 5,172,246 of JAUESI010000008.1, read as the reverse complement.
AAATCAATTAGGTGTGTTGATATGTTCTAGCCAAAAAGTTTCTTCTTTTCATTTCACTCATCAAATATATTTGAATATTCTTTTGTTTTATAGCGATGTTCACTTTTTAAATAGAATTATGAGTATAGAGCAAAAAAATGTGTAATTTGATTATTTGTTGCGTAAAATTAGACGATTGTATTTTAAGCTCAGATTTGAAAGCATACTGTCATCATAATGAACGAAAGAAATATAGCTAATTGTAATATATTTTGAGGTTCTTGAGTAAACCGGGGAAATTGAATTTTGAGGTTAGAACTTGAAGCCCGGGTTTTATCGGTTTTATCTTCAATTTGGATAAACGAGCTCTGAAATTTGTGAGTTCCCTCTATGGTTACGCGAATGCACTGGGACTGGCACAGCAGACAATATTGCTGCGCGTCAAATGACAGATAAATTTCAATTTCACGTCGGGAATTTTATGATTATACACAACTTCGGAATTTGTAATAAAAATGGGCTACGTTTCCGGAATTCTGTAACTTCCAGCTATAAGTCTGTTAGAGAGAATTTCGCGATTGATAACAGACAAAGAAATGCTAAGTATGAAAAAGTCAACACAACACCACCGGAAAATGATAAAGATTTGACATCTAGAGCGTCAGACGTTGACTGTAGCGCCACACATGTTTCCGACCGAAAATTTGTACTCTAGATGTCAAAACTTTATCGTTTTCCGGTTGTGTTGTGTTAACTTTTTCATACTTTAGTTTATGCTTTCGTTTATATTGTTTTTTTAATAAGATAAAAATCATTATTTTGGTATATCTTAGAACTTCCTTTAATTACTTTAAAGGAATTTCGAAAACATGTGAAAGCTATGGGAAAGAAAAAACTTTCTCGACTCGACTCGGGCTCGGTAACTCGGTTTCCCCCTTTCACATGTCTTTCGTAACTTGTTTGCTGATGGTGCTGCCATGCACATTGTATCTCTGTGTGAAATTGACTTAACTTAGAGCAGAGGAACAGAATATTCTACCAAAGATGTTAGGACGAGTTAGTACCTTATCATAACTAGATTGGTAGTGACTAGTGAATCCAGTGAATCTATCAACTTGTTTGTTCTTTCAAGCTTGCACATATTTTCTTGGATCATACAAAAAATGGTTTCTACTTCGCTAATATCTAATTTTAAGATTTATTTTACTAATATAATCAGATTATTTGTGATAGAAAAGTTAAAATCAGATTAAAATAATCTCTGGATGCTAATTCTAATGATATATGTACTCCATTATTTTTTTAATGAGTTTAGAAAATTTCCACTTTGCTTGCAGGACAGTAATCAAGGCTACAGATTGGAGAGGGACACATTTGGAGAATTAAAGGTGCCAGCTAATAAATATTATGGAGCACAAACCCTGAGATCTGTCATGAATTTTCCCATTGGCGACTCCTCCGAACGCATGCCGGTAAATAAAATTATTTGAGTTGAGTCCATTTCCAATCTCATAATTCGATCTCTTCAATTCACTCAACAGAATGATATCTAGATATTTTCTCGCTCTGTAGTTTTCTGCTCATTTTCGAAATAAAAGTATAGTTAGAGAGAGAAAAAATATTTTGTTTTTGTACTTTTTCCATAAAATAAAGAGTTTGAAATCTACCCTCAGAAATTGAACTCTTCATTTAAATTAATAAATAATCAAATTTTAAATTTTTTTCCCTCTATAGCCATAATTCTACTGAAAAAGTGAGTACCGCTTCAGAGTTAAAAAAAATTATAATATTTCTTACGTAAATGAAGAGAACGAATTTTAAGGCTAGAACTTTGATCTAACGTCTTTAAATATCAGGTATACAAAAGATGCAATTATAATTTTTAGCTCGGAGTCATTGCGGCAATGGGAATTCTAAAGAAAGCCGCTGCCGAAGTAAATAAAGAATTTGGATTGGATGCTAAAGTTGCAAATGCCATAAGCCGAGCTGCGGACGACGTAATCAGCGGAAAGCTATACGACGATCACTTCCCCCTAGTTATTTGGCAGACCGGGTCCGGTACTCAAAGCAACATGAACACAAATGAGGTTTGTTATCAAATTCACAAAATTCAAAAGAAAAGATTCTTCATTACCATTGTTAATAATCTTTTACAACTATTTATCATTTGCTGATAAAAGGAAATATTGGTCAGGTCATAGCAAATCGTGCGATTGAAATTCTTGGTGGAGAGCTCGGCTCGAAAAACCCAGTTCATCCAAACGATCACGTCAACATGTCGCAGAGTTCGAACGATACTTTCCCAACAGCAATGCACATCGCAGTAGCTCTTGAACTCAATAAGACTTTGCTTCCGGGTCTGCAGCAGCTGCACACAGCCTTAAAACAGAAATCAGAGGAATGGAAAGACATTATAAAAATTGGAAGGACTCATACGCAAGATGCAGTTCCATTAACGCTTGGTCAAGAATTCTCTGGTATGTAAGATTTCTTATAAAATAGTTGTTTATTTGCACTTTATTATATTTTTCAAAATTATCACTTTCAGGTTACGCGACGCAAATCGAATATGGAATCGCGAGAGTCAATGATACCTTGCCCAGACTTTATCAATTGGCTCTTGGTGGCACGGCTGTTGGCACCGGATTGAATACTAGAAAAGGATTCGCCGAAAAAGCTGCAGCTAGAATCTCTAGCTTGACAGGTTATCCGTTTATGACTGCACCTAACAAATTCGAAGCTTTGGCTGCTCACGATGCTCTTGTTGAAGTTCATGGAGCTCTGAACACCGTAGCCGTTTCTATAATGAAGGTTTGTCTATTTTATGAAATTAAATGAAAACATATTGCTAAAAAAATGTATTCATTAGAGATTTCCAAATTAGAGTGAGCACAAATTGCCCAATTCATAATATATTCAACAAGCCTTTCACATCCTATATATTTAAAGATACTTAAAAATGCTGTCAATTTATTTTTTCACTTTAATTTTACTCATTTCAAAAGACGAATGGTTTCATACTTTTCATTTTATTATTATCATTTTTTTTTTTACAAACTTTTGGTTTCTAAATCAATGAACGACACTTTCCTCGATCATTTCCAATACTGGCTCACGTTGCTGCGCAACAGGTCTCTGAATGTTTGGTTGCTTAGGTGTAGGAAGATTTGGAATTGGTGGCTGCGGAACTTGAACACTGTAATTCACGATAGGTCCAAATTCGTCTAAATGAGGCCAATGTGGAACCGGAAGATCATAAGGCTCTGATAGAGCTTGTTCTGGTTGAATATTTCCCATGAAGTAGTTTATGACTCGTGAATCATTAGTAGTATGTTCCCAAAACAGTTCCGAAGAGAAAACTGAATAATTGCTAAAGTTGCAAATTTGTGCCATTTTTTAAAATGGGGTTATGAACAAAAATCCCCAAATGTAATTATAAAATTTTAGGCTACTATTTATCCGATTGCAATTGTTTTAATATCAAATTATTTATTTATTATAAACTGCTACTTCTTAAGGGGTTTTGGTTAAAGTTCTGATCACAGAATTCAATTTATTTTTTTTCCCCGTACGTATACTTCTACTTAAAAGAATAGTACAATTACAGGAAGAGAAAATGTGCAATTATAATACTTAAGTAAACTGAAGAAATAAGCATTAAGTTAGCTTCAACTAAAAAAAATTCACAATCGCTAGAACATTGTAACTGGAATTTACTAAATTTTTTATTAAAAAAGTCGATGGATTTAGAATTTTTTTAAATAACTGCCTTATATGGTATAAGCCTTGACTCACCCTTTGGAATTTAATTAAGGTCCAGGAATTACATTCAGGAATTCTAAATTTGTTCTGCGTCATAGCCTTATACGTCCTTCGACTTTCTTACTTTAGGAAGAAGTGATCCTTCGTAAGCAATGGGACCCTAGGTCTTGTTTGGACTTGTCTAAATGAAATTACCTTTCCTTCGTAATTTTGCTAAATGGTCAGTGATCTTCATACTTTTTCCTAAGAAACCAAATCCTAAATCTTATTTTGAAGAGACGCTCCCCCCTTGCAGCTTTGCAAATCGTTGAAGAAACATTTCCTCAGGTATAAACTAATTTTTTGAAGCAATGAGAATTTGAGTTTTGTTTGGATGAAATTAGTCTTTTTGCCGCTTCCAACTTATATTGCCTTGTTATGAATGCTGTGAGCTGGAAATTTTCCATTTTCATCATTTACACGTTTAAAATTATTTGAATTATAATCCTAATTCTAAAACAAATTCAATTTTCGATTCTTCAAATTGTTTAATTATTCAGTTTTAAAAGCTAAAATTTGATCATTGAAATGAAATCTTTTTTTCAACAGTTGCTGCTTTGATATTAATCTATTCATATTAATCAGGTGCGGTAAAACAAATATTTCCCAGGTATGGAACTACGAAAGCTGTATGAGGGGGTTGTTATAAACAGAAAAAAAAATGTTAATATTTTAAACTAAAAACACTACTAAGAAAGTTTCTGAATATGAATATGAGAATGGTGAACAAAATTGGAAAAATATAGAAATGTCTTCTAAATTCCCAGGTTTGGAGTACTCAACTCCAGACATTTTTCACCGGCCTTGATAGTTATAAGAAAAGTAAAACAAATTCAATTTTAAAAAATAATTAAATAAATGTATATCAATTTTAGATAGCCAATGACATAAGATTCTTGGGAAGCGGACCAAGATGTGGACTTGGCGAATTGTCCCTTCCAGAAAATGAGCCTGGTAGTTCAATTATGCCTGGAAAAGTAAATCCAACCCAGTGCGAAGCCATAACAATGGTGTGTGCCCAGGTAATGGGAAACAATGTTGCCACAGCAATTGGCGGAAGCAATGGTCATTTTGAACTCAATGTATTCAAACCTGTAATCGTAGCAAATACTCTGAGATCAGCCCGATTATTAGGAGATTCCTCTGCCGCATTTACGAAGAATTGTGTTGTTGGTATCGAAGCTAATACCGATAATATTAAAAAAATTATGAATGAAAGTTTGATGCTAGTCACTGCCCTTAATCCTCACATTGGTTACGACAAGGTAATTTAATTTATTAAATTAATTTATTTGTACGATTTTAAGATTATTTAAAGTAGGAGTTTTCTTATTTCATTATTATTTATCACCAAACACTTTTTTCAGGCGGCAAAGATTGCTAAGCAAGCTCACAAGGAGAAGCTGACCTTGAAAGAATCTGCATTAAAGAATGGCTTAACAGAGGAACAATTCAATCAATGGGTCAGGCCTGAAGAGATGTTGGGGCCTAAGTAAACAACGAGAAATTACTTAAATTGTACATTACCGTTTAACTCAAACAAAATAATAAAACTAGTACTTTTTATTACGTTTTGAGCAACTCTTTTCAGTTCTCTATTTTTACAAGTTATCAATATTTTCATTTGTTTTTAATATTAAACTGAAGTCTAATTGCCAGCTAGGACGTTTTAATTTTTAAAAAATATAATAATAAGACAGGTTTACAAAGGTTTATGGATTTCATGTTGCCGTATTAATTAAAACTGATTCCGACAGGTTTTTTCCCGTATGAACCAAATTCGACAATGAAAATAGTGAATTGGCTCTAGTTTTGGAACCAAATGTGGTTTTTTGCTCTGAATCTTAATAGGTTAAGTTCCAAGTTTACATCTCATCTCAGATAGACTTGTTCTATCTGGGAACAATTTCTATCGAACTGTTTTTCTACATGTGCTAAAAAATCTTAAAAAATAGATGTTTTGGCACCTTTTGAGTTTTTATAATTTCGTTTTACTCAAAAACAAGAGCCAATTCACTATTTTCGTTTTTGGATTATACCGAAAAAAAGCTATCGGAATCAGTTGTCAATCAAATTAAAACGTTTTTTAATGTTTTAAAACTTTTAGAATTCAAGAGTAGCAATAATTAAGTTAATATTAAGAGTACGGTTATTAAAACAAATAAATATAATAATGCAATTTTACTCATTGAAAAATAAACTCGGAGCTTTAAAAGATAATATACTAAATTGTGAAAGATTATCGAAATATATAGAGTCAGGGGTCAAAGTTGTACGCAGAAGACAGTCTGCGCTTATCGAAGAAACTACTGAAGCGATTAGTGAGGATAAAATGTTTACCAAGGCTTGTTTCATGCTCAGAAAAATTAGCCAAAGGAATTACGGAAAAGTCGGCATTATAGGAGTTCCTTTCGAAAAAGGACAGGTATTTTGTTGTGGATATAGATTTCCATATATCTATGTAGTTGATTGTATACAACATTTTTGTTTACTGATAAAATTATTTATATCTTTAAAAGGAAATGAACCTTCTAATTATAGAATAAAGAAGGAGTGGCACAAGGACCTTATATAATAAGAGCTGCAGGACTTGTAAAGGAACTGCAAGCACTTGGTGAGTATTTTGTGTTATTAAATACGTAGTAAATACTTTAATTGATGTAAAACTATTTTTTATTTTATTTCAAACCTATATTCTGTATTGTATAATAATGTATTTATCCGGAATTTGTCCTATAAAAATATAATAGCAATTTCTTTCTCGCGACAACTTTCAGAATATGTATATAGTTAGTGATAGTTACTTTTTAAAATAGAATTATGAGTACAGAGGGAAAAAATGTCTAAATTTAGTTTTACTATTTTTCGCGGTAAATATTTTGTACTTTTTCGGTAAATAATCAATTTGATTTATTTGTTTACAGGATTGGATGTTCAAGATTATGGAAATGTGTCATACGAAGCACAGAAAATTGCAAATGTAGATAATATGACGCATCTAGGTGACGTAGCAGCATGTACAAGTCGCGTATCTGAAATGGTTCAGCAAGCTTTAAAAGACCGAAGAACAGTTGTAACTTTAGGTGGAGATCATAGTGTAGGAATTGGCTCCATTGATGGACATGTAAAAGTATGTGTTCAGAAATCTAATCCTGATGTTTACTTTGTGAAAATTTAATTTAGTTTCTTTAAGGGCATATGAACACATTTGGATAGGCCGGTTTTTTTTCTACAATTTTTACTTTTTCTAAAAAATAATAGTGCACAGTAATCTGTGTTCACGTTCTTGACGGCTGTGCACTATTATTTTTTAGAAAAAGTAAAAATTGTAGAAAAAAAACCGGGTTATTTAAATGTGCTCATATGGCGCAAGGATGGTAAGTAGCGCATGCCCTTCAAAATTGCTCTGGAGCGCGTATTTAATTTAAATAACGAATATCAATTTTTTTAGGCGCTGAAGGATGTTGCAGTTTTATGGGTGGATGCGCATGCTGATCTGAACACAAACAAGACGAGCGATAGTGGAAACGTTCATGGAATGCCGGTAGCTCTTCTCACATCAGAATTGTCAGATTATTGGCCCCATTTACCAGGCATGGATTGGCAACAACCCATGTATAATATTTGTTCAGCTTTTTTGTATGTACATGAAAACGATCACTTTTTAAATCTAATTTAATTTATTTTTCATTTTAAATCAGGTTGTCTATCAGAAATGTAGCATATATTGGATTGCGATCTGTCGATCGATATGAGCGGTTGGTGCTCGAAAAATTTGGGATCACTGCTTTTGGAATGGAAGATGTTGAAAGATATGGTATATATATATATATATAGTTATGAAATTATTATTTTAAATAATTATAGTATTAAGATATTTTTTATGGGTATTCAATTCAACTTCAAACCGAAGTTCAAAATTTGAACTACATAATTCATTTTACTCAAGGGCATGTTTGGTACTTTATTATAAAGTTTTATCTAAGGTTCCCCAACTTTACGCTTGTAATAATAAATATTTTTTGCTAAAGCTAGGCCATTTACCTCCGCTTGTACGAAACGGAGGTAAATGGTCTAGTTTTAGCAAAAAATATTCCTACCTTACCAGCATTTATTCTCTGCAATGACATTTCTACGATTATGTGATATTGAGTTGATAATTTCTAGTAAAAAATTTAAGTAGCACGTACATGCTCTTAACAAATATGATTCGATACTTTTTTTCACTCTGTAACGAAATATTTTTTTTTAATAGAATTATGCGTATAGTGTGAAAAAATGCCTAATTTTACTGCTTTTTGTGTAAAATGAAATGATTGAATTTTGAGGTCAAATCATGAAATTCGGAATTTTTAGCAAAATATATATAATACCAGATAATACTACACAAGTAATCTTTTAGTTTCTTACATCAGCTTTGAATTTTGATAATTTAAAGACTTACAGATATGCAAACGAAATTTTAAAAATTACAAATAACCATAACTACCTTACTTTCCAACTAAATGAATTAATTATACAGGGTAATCGAATTTTCTGGACGCAAGGAATCTTTATTTTCATGACGTCATATTAGATATATTTCCCTTGAAATATATTTTAAAAAGTCTTTCTTTAGAAATTGGATTTTGTCGACTACAAAGCTTCCTGTATGAGGAAGCAATTAAACATTTTTTCACTCTATAATTTTTATTTTAGAACTAAGTAATCTATAGAGCGAAAAGATATATGTATATTTAATTCTAATATATTTTTTGAGTAAAATCAGGGATTTAATTTTGAAGTTAGAATGTGCAGTCAACACCCTTAGTTCCAAGGAATTAAGGAATGACGAAATTCTAGAAAGCTGACTTTGAAACGAACTAGCTTTAGATCGTGTGATTAAAATCTTTTGAATCTTTCAGGTATTCACGACACCGTGCACATGGCTCTTAATAAAATTGATCCTGACCATACTAAATCGCTTCATGTCAGTTTCGATATAGATTCGCTGGATCCTCTCGAAGCTCCCAGCACAGGAACTCCTGGTAAACAAATTTTGTTTAAATAAGAGTTAGGATGTTTTTACCCAAATGCAAAAATTTAATGTCGTTGGGTCTAAATTCTATGTTCAAAGTTCAATTCCTTATTTTATTCAACAATGATTACACTATATGGTACATCTTGTCGATGTGTCAGTGTACTCGGTTTTAAAGTAGAAATGTGCCTATATACCATATATATATATGGTTCGATCCATCACCCTTATTATGTTTATAAATTACTAAATCGAATATTTGCAATTGTAGTGTAGCTTTTTATTGATATTACAGTACAGAAAAGTTTTCAGTGAAATGTAATATTAATCCAATTCAATTTTTATGCAGTGCGTGGCGGATTATCTTTACGAGAAGGAATCCACCTGATGGAAGAAATGCACCGGACACGGAGATTAAATGCACTGGATTTAGTGGAGCTGAATCCTGAAATTGGAGATGAACACAGTGTTCAATTAACTGTAGATGCCGCAATTCACATCATTCAAGCTGGTGTAGGTTATACGAGGCGTGGATTAAAAGTTCCTAAAGGAATTACTGACATGCCTCTTCAAACCTTTAGATAATCCAAAAGATGAAATATTTTCTGAAAATACTAGATTTTCATATTTTTGCAGATGGATCAATCTCCAGATAAAATATAGTACAAAAATCGTAGTGAATGAGAAATCATTCACCTATATTACAAATTGCCACATATATTAGATATTTTTTAAGTAAAATAGAGAAATTGAATTTTCAGGTAAAATCTTTGTGAGCCGAAATCTTAATTTTCATTGCCTGTAAAATAAATATAAAAAAAATGAATTGCCATTGTGTGGGTTGACACTTATTTTATAATTTTTCATTAACTTTTTTCGAAAATATGATAAATATAACATGAAGATTATTAATTGGATATATAGATATGTATATTCCTGTTTCTATCCTTTAACATTATACAAGTATTTAATAAAAGTATTTCTTACGTTTGTAATTATTTTCAAAGATCATTTTAAGTACCTTCTTTTCCAGCGGATTTGATTTTCAGCTTAAATTTATACTTAGAAAGTAAAATAGTTTTGTTAACGAAACAATAATTTTTAGAAAAATCTTTTCGAAATTTATTGCAGTATATCAACTATATTTTCTATAATACAGTCATATTTTACAAATAATTATTAAAAAATACTTTAAAATATATAATTTTTTAAGATAATTCTCAATAGTCTATACAGTGGAATAGTAAATTTAAAAAAATAGGAGGACTAATTTATTCCCTACTGTTTATTAGTTCTCATCAGCTTTGACCAAATATCTGTCGACATAGTGTGAAATTTCGAAAACAACTTCAACCATGATGAGAATGATAATCATCCATTCTAAGCGAACGTGATGTTTATCACTTAAATGCGACGATAAGAGCTCCACCAGTTCCACACAATGATTTATCTTTTCATTCATTACCTGCCACATATAATTTTCATATAATCCTTTTTTTCCAACTTTATAATGATTTCAAAGTTAATTTTGAGAATTAAAATCATACAATGCTTACCCTAGTTCTTTTAGCAATGGCGAAATAAGCACATGTCTGTTGATACAATGTCTCAAGGTCATCGCGTTCCCAGTAAAAATCTGGCGTATCTAGCAAATCTGAGCTTAGATTAATCAAATGTCTCAGCGCAAAAAGCTCACCTTGTTTTCTCAGGACCTCTTCTCGAGTCATTTTGATTTTCCTGCCGGCTTTCAGATCTTCTGTTACGAATTCAATGGAGTCTACGTAATGATTTAGAGAAGCTTCCCAGATCCCCAACTTAACTGACTGTGCGATCGCGTTAGAAAAAGTGTACTTATCATACTCATTAGTATCCGAAGTTAGGATTATGTCCCCATCTTTCAGATGACTCTTTTTGCTACAAGAAAAAAAAATATACTGATATTTTTACATCAATTTTTCAAACTGAGAGTATAAGATGTTTTTACCCATTTTTAGTGTAGGTGTACATCATAACTTCCCTTTCCGCTTGAACCAATTCATCGGAGTAACTGTTGTCTTCATATTTCCTTAAAAATTGTAAAACATTTCCTAGTTCAAGCTCAGGAATATTCCACATAACAACTGTGCCCTCTCGGAAAAAGTAAATTTCTCGAGGTTCTTGACCAACTTCGTACTTGGCCACAGCTTGAACAACATTGGGGTTGGCTATAAAAGAAAATAATGACCTGGTTTTATGAAATTATTTTTGATTTTGACTTACATTAGGTGGTTGGTTCCAAGTTTTAATCCAGAGTGTCAGCAAACCTTGAATTTTAAAATTCTCTGACTTTTGCATCTCTTCATTTTGCTTAAAAAATGTATAACAGAATTATAATTGGATATTTTTTAAATCTATAGCTATATTTAAAAATAGAAAAAAGAGTACATCTGTATGAAAAAAATGTATATTTTAATATTTGTTGTTAAAAATGAAGAGATTAAATTTGGAGATTAGAACTTGAACCGAAATCCTTAAAGGATGTTAAATCCTTGGGTGGAGTAATTCTAGTAATTTCTCATATAAACTAAAATTATTCCTACAATAGTTATATAGTCCATACGTTTTGTAGATGTGCAAATCTTTTGGGGTATATACAAATCTTGTTCTAGAAGACCATCCATAAGTCCTTCTAAATTATATTCCTCAGAGGTGGCCATTGCCTTAACTTTCCAAAACTACAAAAAAAAGTAATTTTTAAAACATGAAGTAATAAAATAAAGGTTTAGAAATATGAATTATTACCCCCGGGACTGGAATGTCTTCATCATCAATGAAAGGTTTCTTCTTCCTCAAAGGTCTTTTTTTCATCTGTAGCGATGAAATATTTTCTTGAATTCCCTTCAGACTGTTTTCTTTTTTATGAGAAGATAATTGCGAAGCAGAATAAAATAAATTCCGATAATCTACTTTTGAACTGGTGCGTAGAAGTGGAGAAGTTAATGTCACAAACATATGCTGAGATTGCAAAAAAACATTCTTAGTATTACGAAAATTATTTAAATTCATAAAAAGATTAGATTTGACTAGTAATTGCTGAAAAGTTATGACAATCATTTCCGTTAATTTCTATTAATAACAAAATTGATGAAATACTAAAAACAAAAAACTTTAGGTTAGGACTTGACGGTTTAATAGTATAGTCACAGAGGCTATGTTCTTCCTACCATCATAATCACCACGATCAACACAACCACCACAACATCATCATAGCGATCATTAGCTCAGCAGTAACGGGCAAACGGGCAACCGCGTGATCGCGTGAACTGGCGTGAAGTGCGAAAGTGAATGAAAGTGAATGCAAGTGAATGACTAGTGGACCTGGACGACGACGACAAACAAATGCCACCAAACGATTTCGAATCGACTGGTGCAAAGAAAATTTGAAAAAATCAAATTACCGGGTACGCGGGTACTTTTTTGAAAGTTCAGTAACTTTTTAAATTTTGACCACCAAACGTCAAAATTGGACTACCAAACCAAACGACCACCAAAAGATTCCCTTGGGAAATATTCAAAAATATTAAATAGTAGGGTGCAAGTGGGATACTTTGTTTTTTGAATTTTCGCGCCGAGGCGAAAACTTGCGCGGGAACATCTGCGAGTTATCACTAATCTTTTTCCGTATAATTATTGTAACTTTATTATTTTTAATTACCAGGCAATAAAGGTGGACTAAAAAACGCCTCTAAACGATTTCGAATCGATTGACACAAAGAAAATTCGAAAAAACCAAATTATCGGGTGCAGGTACTTTTTTGAAAGTTCGGTTCCTTTCTAAATTCAAATTCAAAAATATTAAATAGTAGGGTGCATGCGTGAATTTGGCACCCCAAATTTGAAAACCCTATAACTTTTTTAATTTCGACTACCAAACGTAGAAAGTTGACCGCACAGGCCCACATCAACCGCACCAACTTCACAACGGTGCGACACGGACGAAGTTAGCTGAAGTTAGATGGTTAGGTTAGATCTGGCAAACTGGCAAAGATATTTTGGATCTGGTTAGACTTAGATCTCCTTATTATTCCTTCGTAAGCAAAAAATTAATTTTTGATTTTAATACTTTTTGTGTGAAATCTTTGAATGAATCGATTGAATTTTGAGGTTAGAATTTTTATCAAGCAACCTGTATACCCTTAAATACATAATTTGATACATTATTATACATACGAAATAAGAAAAAAATACCTATCTAGTGAATGGAAGAAAAATATAATCTATTATAAATAATTAATACAATATTTTGGTAAATGAGAATCGTACATATTTATTTCCTTATTTACCAAGCAAATGTTACATATACAATTATACTTCTTGCATATTTTAAATTCGATGTCAGTCAGTAACTTCTGTATTCTGCAGTAGCAAAGTATTAAAATATTATATTAATCCTGGTCCTGTATTAAGAACTGTGATCGATTCAGCTGCTTTGTCTTCTGCTCATAAAAACCAGTTTAGGTTTCAATAATCTAATCAGTCTGTTCAATAAAATCATCTCATGCGAAAGCAAAATTTCGCTTTAGTTGCAAACTAAAGCTCCCTATGCTCTCAAGCAGCCTACAAGCTTTGCTTAAATCTTTTAAAAAAATGAAATTTTTTTTTCTTAAAAATTGGTAATCTGAGTAGATTCATGGAAAATTTAAACTTTGTCTCGAGGATACCAATTGTAAAATATGAAGAGTGCCTGAAAATCATAAAATTTCGTCGAGAAGTAAACAATTCTTACCTCTTTTTACATAAAAATTTTCCAAATATTTTTTCAATTCTACAGATAATTAAATACACTTACTCGTCTACAGATATATGACGATCGCCCTTTTTCCTAAGCTATGTACATAATTATTGTGAATGCCGTTATTCATACTCACAATCTAACTTTACTGCATTCTGCCTTCTCTCGTTTAGGAGTCGGACATTATTATACAATTTTTAACAGAGTGACTATCTTCTGATGGTCCATAGAGGATCTAACTGGCTCAATGGATCTATGACGACGTCCGGTTTCTCTTGGGAGGTCGAAGAAATACTCTGTGGTGTGTTTGGTCTGGCCGTTAAGGTGGGCTGACATCCTAAAACTATTTTTAAATTGTTAGTAAAAAATTTCAGTTCTCGTACCAAAAATAATATAAAAACCAATCCTTACCTTGCTGTGAAGAGGTAGAATGCTGCATACCCGCTGTAAAATTGTGCAGAAAATCATCTGATGGATGACAATGTTGAGTCTTTCTCACTGTCTTTCCCTTATTCTTTTTCATTTCCTCAAAACATTCGAAGGTCGGCCGCGTAGATGACAAAATTCCTCCTGCACAATCAATAATTAAATTTTTAATGTTCCATTTTAGAAAATCTAATGCACAGGTCATAGGGTGGCCAAAAAATGAATTTTCAAAATCCTATGAAATCCTCTGAAAGCCCCTCAAATTTCTCTATATTCCTAAAAATCTTTGCAAAATTCTGAACATTCGAAGAAATCCTTTACAATTCTTGAAAATTCCAAGAAATTTGTTGAAATCCTTTAAAAATTAGTTAAAATCGATTGAAAGATTTTTATTCTTTTAAATTTTAACATGCATTTTTCAACTATTTAAGTCCTTCAAAATGCTTTTAAAATTTAAATTCTTCACAATCCCTCATAGCTTGAAATGCCTTCAAATTCCTAAAAATCACCAAAATGTTGAAATTTTTTAAACTCCTGATAACTTTTACAACTTTTTAAAATAATTCCCTGACTATTTTATAATTTCCATGGTTTTTCTAACTTGCGGCCACTTTGTAGATATCAATAAAAAAATTTTTACGTACTTTTCATTAGAGTATCTTGAGCGTGATAAAGAACCATCCGGTAGCCAAATTGCAGTGAATCCTTGTCAACCAGACCTTTGCGAAATTTCACAAGACTGGAAAATACCAAGGGTACATCAACAATTCCGTGGCCTGCTCTTACGTGACACACGGCAGCAGTTGCAATCAAAAAGAGTCCACTGAGAGAACCACCGTTCAGACAATGAACGATTATCGGCTTCGGAGAGCAATGTCTCAATGCTTGTTCTGACATAACATCAGTAGCGAAAGCGAGAAGTGGACCAGGAGTGCTTGGAAAACTGCTGTAAAATATTTGTATTTATTAGTATGAAGATGAGTGACTTATTACTGCTTTATAATATTTATCTTTACAGTTTTTATAGGCCTAAAAAAGATAAAAACTTACTTTGATGGCCACACAAGGAATTGCATATGTACAACAATCCTTTCCACTTTATGTCCAGAACGTGAAAGTGAAATGATTCTCTGAATATACGTTGAGTGAATAACTTTGTTCTTCAAATTGAGCGTAAACTCACCCAAAATGAAATTCTTTTCTTCACTTGTTGGCCAATAGATATCACCAGTTAACTATAAAAAATTAGACAATAAAGAATTTGTCAATTGACACAAAACGACTACCAAAGTAAAGTAAATACAAATTTTCAAGTACCTGCAAATCAGTCGCTAAGCAGGCAATAACTTCGCTCTCTTGTTCCCAAACCATGGTCCAGAATGTTAGAAACGCATCAGGTTTAGGCGCTTGGGTAACAATAAATGCTGGAGTCCATTGAGTAACATCTCTTACATACGAAGCGTTTATATAAGAAGGCCCCTCAAGGGAAGTTAATTCCACTCTGCTTGAGTCAAAGGGAATGGAAATTGCAGATCTATTCGCCGCAGGATTTGAGATCGCAATGGTGGAGGATTGTTTCTTGTCTTCTCGTTCCTGCAAATTAAGAACCAGCTTATAAATCAGAGTAAGTAAAATATTATTTTAATAATTATTAAATGAACAATAAATAAAAAAAAAGAGTGACCGTAAAATTTAATTTTTAAAATTCCCTGACCTTTCCACAATCAATTTTTATTGTCCCTGACGATTAATGATTATGAGAGGATATTCATTTAAATTTTACATAAAATCCTAGAAAATTTTTCATATAAGAAATCTCTGACTTTCACTACGTTTTTCTGAAACCCTGACTTGTTTCCAACTTTCCTTGACTGAAATTCCCTAACTTTTCATTAATTCTCAGGTTTTTCTGGACTTATAGGCACCCAAAAAAAAGTCTCAGAAAATTGGAAACACACCTCGAATTCATGAACTTCCTTCCATTTATTATCAATTGTCGTAGCACCGCTCAGTGTTTTCACCAACAAACTGTCAACGAATTTTTCATATTTTTCAATGTCAATAACAAATTTTTGTAAGATAGTTGGCTCTGCAAGTGGATCTCTCTTTGGCTGCACGTCCAAATACCACGTGTCCCATACGATTTGTAGATTGTCGTTTTTATCATCTGTTTGCGGTGTCGAATTTTTTCGAATTAGATTTACTTCATTAGTATCTTCCAAAGTTTTAAATTCACTTTTCGCATCGTCCTTTTCATCTTTACTTTTATCTATTTGGACTTCCGGTAGGAGAGGAACGTGGTTAATTGTGATGTCCAGGTCAGAGAGGAGGTCGACATTGGATTTTGGTTCAGTGGATCTAAGTATTCCTGAACTCGAAGTATTTGTTTCGTTATTGGTTGCCTGCATGTATGTTTGATTGTATGACGGCTTGACGTTTTCTGCATTAGTAACTAAAGAAAGAAAAAAAACGTTAAATTGTTAATATGCATTATTAATCAAGTCGATTAAATTTACTCTATAAACTAAGATTATATGGAGTAAAAGTAATCTATTAGAATTCCCTTTTTTTTAAACAAACAATTTAAAATGTATGTCATTCGTGAAATGTAAATCATGAATGCAAGAATTCAGAAACTTCAAGGAACACAGATGAGTTCAAAATGAATTTGAAAATGAATAATTTAAGAAGATGAAAATATAATGACGTCATATAAATTCAATCTAAATTTCTTTATAAGTTTTGTAAATTTCTTTAATTTAAAAAAAAAATTAATTCCTTTTATAACTTAAAATGTTAATTAAATTCTTTTAGGTTCTTTAAAATTTTCTCCAATTCTCTTGAATTCGCTTTGATTTCTGTAGTGTTCTTTTGTCTTTAGATTGAATTGTTTCGCGTAGTTTTGAAATTTTTTCACACCTTACAAATTTTTTGTATTCCATTAAAATCTTTTAATTTCTTTAAACGAGATTGTATGAAATTTTAAATCAGAAATTAACCTTGATTTGGAGTCTGTTGACCATACTGCGAAGCATAATAAGCTTGATTATCAGACGTGGAATTTGCATCATGATTCGAGTATTGTGAAGAAGTAGTCTGATTGATAGCAGCATTATTACCGGCACTAGTATACAAGGAGTACGCATCTTGCTGCTGATAAACATTACTATTCGAAGGAGGAGGCAAATTCCCGACAGTGGGCAAATTTCCAATAGCACTATTCGATTCCTGTGCATGCATAGATTGCGTATTCTGATAACCCGAAGTGTACTGATATCCTCCTGCAACAGCATTATACCCATAACCAGGATGACCTTGATACGAGATCGTCGACGAATTCGACATTAAAGTTCCTTGTGTTGCATTTCCATGACTGTTGTTAAATCCTTGAGAGTAGCTCGGATACTGTGAAGACGCAGCATACTGCTCTTGAGGGTTATAGTAATTTTGTTGATAATTTGGAATAGAGTTTGCTTTCGCATGGCTCTGGATAATTTCCGAATTGTAACTTTGGTTCAGATTCTGATTTGCACTAGAATTCACATTTTGATAGGGAACGTTAGTTTCTGTTTGCTGATAGTTGCCATAATTTTGAGTGCCCATTCCATCTTGTGTTTGAACTGCATAAGCTTGAGGTTGAGTATTCGTATAATTCTGCGTATTATCCGAGTAATTAGTCTGAGGACTCGACAATGAATTAGGATACTGTGAGGCTGCGTCGTAGTAGGAATTACTGCTTACATTCGCAGAAGAAACGTTAGTCGAGGCAATTGAATATGTTGAACTATCGGTAGCAGAAGTATTGATATACATCCCCATGTGTTGATTTGGCGTATATTGTTGGGGAAGAGAATAATGAATCCCGGGTGACGCACTTTGAGGATTCTGAATCAACTGAGGCTGTGGAGTTATTTGTTGTTGAGGATTAATCGGCTGTGGAATTGCTTGTTGCTGATCACCTTGAGAAGCTGTTGGATTAAGGTAGCTTTGCGTCGTGTTTGCTTGCTGCAAAATGGATTGAGGAGAAACTCCAACTTGATAGGGGTTAATCACAGAATGTTGATTTCCCGGTTGCTGTTGAGAATCACTAACTTGAGACTGATAATACTCTCCAGTATTTTGGATTGAGCTTGGCACGTAGAAATTTGTCTTGCCATCTGATAAAGTGTTGTAGGTTTGATGGAGAGAGTTTCTTGACACTTTCTCTTCCGGGTTACCTTGCTGAGCAGGTTGCAGCTGGATTGAAGTGAAATTTTGATGCTGAGGTGAAGCAATATTCACCTGAGTGCCTTGATAGGTAGGATTTTCCTGTATTACTTGATATCTAGGATTAGAGAAAGCTGTATTTGTATTGTAGGAGTAAATCTGATATTGGTCTTTTGTATTTGGATCGGATGGATATTGAATTTGACCTTGTTGAGAAAGAGTATAGCCGCAGTAAGTGTCAGAGGTACTAGAAAGTTCAGTCGCTGCTTTGATCTTTCCAGCTTGTCCGTAAACACTTTCGGAGAAGGTAGTTCCAGTCTTGGGAAAACTGGCATTCAGATTACTCATGACGCTCACTGTTTCGCCGTACATGTACTGCGTATTGTAAGAACTTTGTTGCCCAGGATAGTAATCTGGGTATCTGCTTTGATAAAACTGGTAAGCTTTTGCAGGATCAGTGAATTGTGGGACATTGGTATAAGGTAAGCCTTCACTCGTGCCGTTGTGATTAGTTTTAGAGGATTTGACGACTGACTGATCGGAGTTAGTTTTTGTGGTTCGATGATCAGTGAATTGATTGTGATAGACAGGAATATTTGACACTCTATTTGCTAAATAGTCTTTCAGTTTTAAACCACTTCCTGTAGCATTTTGCTCTTTCGGAAGCATATGATGATGAGACTGATTCTTGCTTTCTGAAAGAGAAAGGTCGTTTATAGCATGTGCCCCTGCAATGTTCTGAGCAAGAATCTGTGCACGTTCTTCTTCCTGGACTTTACAAGTGTTCTTTACTCTTTGTAACAACTTCGTCACGTTTATTTCCATCTTTCTGTAAAATTCTAAACCCTTTGTGGTTTTCGCCAATAAATCCTCGTATGCATCGTAAGAGGCGATTAAAGAAGAGATGATAAATTCACGGCGTTTCAAAGTCTCGTCAACTGTTTTTCGAGTGTCTGCAGTTTGAGCGTACGCTTCCGTTAATGCAGCCAAGATGTTTTCTTGAGCAGCTAAGTTTTGTTCTATGAAGTTCACCTGGAATTCACACAATTTAGGAATGAGTTTTTAATACTTAAATATGAATTTTTTAAGGTTGCTTTATAAAATAAAGTTCATAGGATAAAAAAAAGGCAGAAAATACTAACTAATGGTTTATGTTTGCTGATTTGCTCTGCAAACAGGCTGTCAAGAGGTTCAGATTCAGCCGTAGCTGTAACCAAAATTCTTGTCAAATCATCTTGAGATACTGATTCTCGCAATTTGTTGTGCAATTCACTCCTTTGCCTGCGCATTTCATCCACCTTATTTAATATACGTTTTAACTTTCTAGTGCGAATATTTTTAGATTCGTTATCTGTATTCTTCTCACTGCTACTTTCATCTAAATAAAAAAATAATGATAACTGAAAAGTTAGGGAATAAAGTTAAAATAAAGTTTTGCGATCACTGTGAATATATTATCTAAAATTTAATGAGAAAATTCTGGCACAGAAGAAAGGAGAAACATACCTGATAAATCCACCTTAGGGGATGGAATATGTGCCATTAAACTTGACAATGGTTGAGAAAGTATCCGTAAATTATTCAAGTGCAAATTCATCGCTCTATGAAGTGCTTGATTGCTTTCGGATGCTTTAGCATGAGCTTCCTCATACTTTTTTGCCTCTCTTGTCAAATCAGTAGCAACTATTGATGGTGGTCGTTTGCCCATTGTTTCTTGATACTCTTTTTCTCTAAAGAATAATTGATTTTGGAGAATGTACATTATTTATATATACATAAGGAAAAGTTGCATAAACCAAATCGCAATAAAAGAAAATTAAATTGATAAATATAAAATGAATCAACTCACCTCTGTTGCTCTTCTGATAAAATCGCATCGATTTCTTTAAGCATGGCCTCTACATTATGGTAAGTATCAGAGAGTTTTGTTATTGTGTCAACTTGTTCTTGAATTGCGTTTGGCTTCGCATTAATAGCAGCACATCTTTCAGCCAATTCTTCAGGAAGAGGTAAGACTTCAGATTCTGAATTTACAGCATCTGGATCCCATAAACTCAAATTTTCAAGTTTTAAAGACATTAAATAGGTATTCAGTATCAGATCGTGCTCTTCGATTTTCGTACCAACTGAACGAAGTATTTTTGCCTTTTCTTCCGAGTAGAGCGAATTCGCCTCATGTACTTTCATTGGAACTAGTCTGAAAGTGTAAGATTTCGAAATAATTCTTCCAGGAATCGGGTATATTAATTATTTTAAATAATAATAATAATTTAAGATTACTCACCTAGAAAATATATCTGTACCGGATACTTCGCAGTCATTCACATTGAAAGATATACCTTTAACCAACGAAGCACCCTTGACAGTAGGCAAAACATCTTTTTCCGGTACTTCCTCATGGTAAATGTACTCGTTCTCGTTTTTCGCAGCTTTTCTCTTACCTTCGATTACGTCGTTCGTGAATGTAAGTGCATCTTCAATTGCTTCTTTTTCATCTGCAGCTCCCGTTATTCCCATGATACTTTTTGCACTTGTGTATAGGGTACGTACTTCGTTTAAAGCAGCTAAAGATGCGTTGTAAAATGCCACCCGTTCTCCCATTTTACGTTGTTCTTCAGCTGCGAGTCCTTGATAAAGTTGTGTTACAGCTAAGTGATATGCTCTTTTGAATTTGACGTACCTTTTCCATATCTAGAAAGCATTTTAAAGTAATTTGAAATTCATTTTGTTATAAAATATAACATTTACAAACAATTCCAAAAGAATTAAAAAGATTTTAAAGAATTTTAAGAGATTCCAAAGATTAAAGGATTTCAGTGATATCAAAAGATTATAAACAAAATTGTGAAAGTGCGAATAGAACAAAAAAATAGCGGACTCATTTGATACCTTGTAAATTTTAGATCCTACTGTATCGCAAACTGTACCATCTTCACTGCCTCCTTGCTCTAGGGTGTTGAGTGCTAGATCATAATAATCTACTATTTGTCGAGCAACCTTAGCTGCAAAAATTAAAAATGTAAGTTTTCTTGATTATAATAATACAATTAATTGGGTCTACTTCTCCATAATCGAACCCTTTTTCCTACACAGTCTTGAATAATTTCTACAAAAATAATTTCCTTCATTCCAAGAATTTAGACATGTATTAATTTTTTACATACCCACTATCGATGGTTTGCGATTATCAAGCATGCTCTTTTCTAAAATGCATTCTTGTCCTTGAGCCAGGCATAATTGGTACATAAATGTCATCAACTCTGGTGCTAAATCCACTCCCGGAGGCTGAGGGTAACTATTTTTCAAGTGGTCAAAAGCCCAAGCTGCACATTGGAAATGAGTGCAAGCCATTTTCATTCCATCCGGCGAGGTACGTTCTGTGCCTGCACCAAGCTGAGTGTGAATAGCACCAATGTTGTACAAAACAGAGATCATTTCAAAGCGAATGTTGGCCAAAGAACACACCATGTTGGCGTAAGTATCTTTCCTATAAAAGTAATTATGACAAATAATTAAAATTGTTAAACGAATCATTTTTCCCTAAATAAACGAATACGGCTTTGGTAAAGATTTATCAAGAACAAGTTCCAGATAAAGGTATACTACTTTCTATTAGAAATTCAAAAGGTACAAATTATATAATTACCTACATACATTGCGTTTTGACTAGATTAATCTACAAGAGAGTAAAAATAAAGAAAAAAAACCTTACCATGTGAATGTAACGGCAGCAGGACCGTCCTTTCCCATAGGAAACCTACTTTGCAGGAAGTGCAGTTGACAATAATATCTTTTTAACAATTCACATCCTTTCACATCAATGGGTGGACGAACTGCAGAAGCTCGTAAACTCTCCAGTTGATGTAATTCGGTATTATACGACTCTGGATCTTCATTGTAAAAGTCGCGAATATACTGAAATTAGATTTCAAATTAACAAGACTAACAACATTGAATTCTGCATAAATTGTATTAATCATTGTATAACGGGAAAAGATATATGAATCAGAGGTCGCAAATTTGTGAAGTTTTTACGAACTCCGCATAGGTTATAAAATTGGAGATAGATGCGATGCAAAGGACTGAAAAAAAAAACACTTTAGATTTCACTGAATGCGGTGAAGAGGTACATATTGGAAAAAATATTAAATTGGTTTTGTTGTAGATTAAAAAGAAACCCGTACATTTCTTGCAGGATTATTATCAAGAAAAAGTATCAACGTACCTGCTTGAGTTTTGTAGAAAAACAAGTGGGTTCCGGGCTCACTTTTAATTGGAAAGAGACCATCGGCAGCCTCGGAACTGCCTCCATCGTGGTTCTTTCCTTTAGATTCAAAAATTATAAAAAGACGTCGCCTGTCACAAATGTTTGGTCAAAATCGAAAGTTAAAGATAAACGTCAAATTCGTCGTCTGATCGTCTCTTCCAATCTTCCTATTTTCTCTGGATTAGTATTAGTCTGGACTGGACTTGCGTGCGCACTGATATGCGTGTGACGTGATCCTTTGCGCATGTGTTTTTCTGTACAAACTGTATGGACGTACGAATTAACACGAATTAACGAGACGAAGGAACACAACCTGCGTGTCTGACTCTGTCTGACTCTGGCACTGGTCTGTGCTGGTCTGGCTGGCACTGGCGGCAACAGTGTTGCCAGATGAGATTTTCCAGTTCCTCCTAGATGCACTAGAATTTCCCCCTAAAAACTCCTAAGTCATTTG
>JAUESI010000008.1:5112437-5141974 GCA_032275145.1 Synergus laeviventris | reverse complement strand
TTGATTTTCTGAATCCCTTCATGATTAGCGGGGAATTATTCATCGCTGCCAGTCAACACCCGTCATATATAAATTGTAAGAAAATTTGACAGAAGATGATGGAAAGGGCATAGCAGATGTTGACTAAAAACTGTTGGATTTTGAAACACACTTTATATCAGAAATTAATTTTTAAATCGATACATTTTTTAGGCAATTTTGTTAATTTATGTGTTAATGAGACTCTATCTAAGATATCATCTCATACTTAAGTGATTAAATCATTCAAATTTGTAATAAGTTAATCTTAACTAACTCTGCACTTCATAAGATCATATCAGCAAAATTATTGTGTTGATAGCAATAATTTTGACACGCCAGATGAAGTTTATTTAATTGCATGTAGCATTTCTATATACACTCTTGCATTTCAGCAATTTCCACATGGAATGTGTCTTCGTTAGCTTAACGTACCTTGAAGAGTCCCCTTAATTGATTTTAAAGTATGTAGTGGCTAAATTAGAGAAATGAATGTTCGACTCGTTTTCGTATTTTCCAAAAAAGAAAACTCCTAATGTAATTTTATGGTTTTAACTTTGAACCTTGAAACACGGAATGGTAGATTTCATCGAAAGATAAAAATTCACTTTCATTTATTCTAATTTTATTGTTTAAAAAATTTTTTTTCTCATTTGTGAAAAAAATTGCAATATCTTTGCCTCATTTGGTATTTTAAATTCAGGATTGCAATTCACCAACATGTAACTAAAGCTTTGAACGAAATATTTTATCTCAATTCTATTTTATTTAGAAATTAATAAAGTTCCAAACACAAAGAAACATGGATATATGTATTTAATTTCTTTGATATTATTTTCAATGTCGGTGAACCAATATTTTATCATTGTCAGATAATTCTGAACGTCAAAGAGGCTTTTGCATTCCAAACACGTTGTCAAATGCAGCTGTCAAAACCACGCCCTTATGTCTAATTCAAAGGAAATATAAGCCCTTTCTGTTATTATTTTTTAATCGAATTTGAAAAGTTTCAAATATAGAAAACCTCTTCTTTAATTATAATGATAATTATTGTAATTTATAGTAGCGTTAATTCAGACTTTAAACGAATACATTCGTTTTATATCACACATTTTGTCAGAATGTAATTAATGAATGACTCAGATAATGCGCACGTGCATTTTAAGAACTCTCTCGAGAATGTGATTCATTTCGACACATAAAGACGTAAACGAAAGAAGATCTTTTTGAATAATTCGGGAAATCAATGTTTACTTTATACGCAGATATTAAGTTGAAACAAGTGTTTAGTTTGTTTTACAGTAAAAGCAAGTCGTTTCACTTTCCAAAATATCTTTCAAGTAATTCACTTATACATTTTTCTTATTTAAAACAAAATTAAAAATTAAGTTAATGGTTAACAATTTTTAAATTATAATGGAAATACTTAATTGAATTATTAAAATTAGTCAATATACGGCTTATCTTCGGCGTGGTATAAGTGTTTGATCAACTTTAGTTAGATCCTATAAGGTCCATTAATATCCTGAAAACATATATCCATCATTCCCTCGACTATTCCACTTCTAAAAAAGATTCCATTAAACCACCATTTTCAATCAATCTCAGAGTATGTATAAAATCTTCTACAAATTATATACCCAATGCATCGAAAGACTTAAAAATCTGCATGCAAGCATAAAACAAATTATTACGAGCAGTTTTCATAAATTTGCGAAGGTGTAAATTTAAATACCGGCCGCACCCTTCCAACGGTTTTATACATTTTATAAGCCTTCACATCACATCACACCTCGAAAGGTTCTTTTGTAATTTACTGCACACTTTTTCCATATTCTCTTCGAATACTACACTCCTGAATTTTCAAATTATATTCCTTCCAATGGATTAAAATGGCTAAAAAAATGCTCTTAAATATATGCTCTCCATGAGAAAAGACTGGATGCGAGATCGAAGAGATTCGCGTCTTATTTCTTATTCGCAAAGAATCAGAAACCCGAGAACAATCAAGGAGATCTTGAGTCTCGACATTTGATAACAATACCGGCGTTTTTGCAGTTGTAAATAAAGGAAACACTGACCTGTCAGTTGTTACTAAGGACGCTATCTCTGAACACCGAACGTTCAAGGGCAGAGGAGAAAATATACTGAATAGACTGATGTTAAGTGGTTTGGTTTGTAGCTCCGTGGTAGCTTCGAATCCCGAACGAACGGTTTCTCTGTCCCTTCTACCCCTTCTTTTTTTCTTAGCCCCTCTGAGTTCTCAACGCCGGTAGCGAAGAGAACCAATCAGAAAACGGCGTCCGCGTCGTTTCCCTTTCCATAACTGCTTATCTGTGCCCCATGGCCCCCAGCCCCATGTGCCCAAATGTTGTCAGTGCGTTAATTCTGAGTCATACATGTGCGACACGTTCAGACACATTTCAGTTATTCGCGAACCCACACCACTTCTACACATCCTCCATATATACATATATAATACGTATCGCAATAAAACTGTACAGTAAAGCCACCGGATATGAAGATACTCATCTTTTTTTTATATCACAAAAAATGCAGAAGGGAGAGAAGAATTTTTTGAATCTATTTTTGTAATTTACATGTGAATTTGCAGTTGCTATATACTTCTAGTTTTTATAAATGCAAGAGACTAAGCCCTAATTTTGCTTCTACCACGAATGTTTTACACATTTTCCATTTATTTGACAAAAATTATTAATTATTTAATTATGCAGTTTAACTTTAATATCATTTAACAATAGTGTTTTGCTTCTCAATTATTAATACCATTGGACCTAATTTTTTTTTAGATACCAGTAGATACACTCGGACTCCACGAAAAGCGTGACTTGGCCTGAGGGTCAGGGAAAGGTAGTTCTGACCGAGCCTCTTTCTGGACCCTTGACTTTTCATCATTTAAATTTGCAAGAGGACTTACAGAGGAGTCTGAGTGTACTAAATTTCGTGGGAGAATCGATTAAAAAAAATTCTTATTATATATGCCTAGAACCTCATTTTATTTAAATAAAATATTATTAGCCATTTGCCTTTTTTTTCGTTTGAGTTTCGTATTTTAATCAGTTTCATGTTTTAATTAATCTTATTACTTTTGTAAATCCGTATTACCAATTAAAAACGATTTAAATAAAACTGTTCTTTAAATTACAGAGCTGAAAGTACTAATAAAGTAATCAACAAATCATTTTCATTTTAGGTGCCTTTATTAAGACTTACCTCTAAGTTCAATACACATCACATATTATATTCTCTTAAATTATTGTAATTATTTGGAATATATACAAAAAGCCAGTATAGGGAAATTCCTATGATATACGGCGTTACATCCAAAAGTGTGTAGAGTCCGTTTAAGGCTTAAAAAAAACCTCAAATATCTAAATGCGTGCGACTCTCGTACAAGTAGGTCTCTTTTGAGTGTTGAATTAAGAATAATCTAACCAACAATTAGAACTAAGCTTTAAACTTGGTCAAAAGCATCAAATCAGGTGCAATGTGTGTTTAATTTAAGAGAGTTCATATTTTCAGAATAATAATCCAATTATATGTGTAATAAGATGGAACAAATTCTATATGAAAGTTTATAATGAAAATTAAATGATGGAATTTCATTATCCTAATTTATTTTTCAACCAAATATTGAGACGAAATTGGCTTCTTGGAGGCAATCAATATATAAAAAAAAAGAAATAAAGAAAATGATCTTAATTTGTATTTAGAACCACTTTCAAAGTCCTTTTATGTTCAATCGTCCTTCTGCTTCGAGTCGGGTGATTTATCTCCATTCATTGGAGAATGAGAACGGCTACGACTCTTGCTGTGCTTGCTCATCGATCGAGATCTCGATCTATCGCCTCTGGAACGTTCTCGGCTGGACCTTTCCCTTCAAAAATAAAGAAAAAGAGTTACATTTTTGAAGAAACAGCGAAAATACTCGCTTTCGTCTTCGTTTTTAGTATTTCGCGCTGAAATCTCTAAACCATAAGTAACTCACTTTGAGGGCGACTTCGCTTTGGACTTGGACAGCGACCTGGACTTTGACCTCTCAGCCTTGGACCTAGAACGAGATCTGGATTTGGACTTTGACTTAGATTTCGACTTTGAGCGGTCTCTTGATCTGCAAAATTATATTATCCATAAAAAAGAAGAAAAATGATTTTTTGAAATGAATTTGGCTTTTGTGCCTCGTGTATTTCGTGTGATTAAAATTATAATAAAATTATTGTAAAAAAAAGTATAATTATAAAAGAGCAATGTGAGAGTGATAACAGTACATCGATCTGTAATTTCACAATAATAAATAAAATTCACTAAAAAGTAACAACTACTAAAACTAACATAGATTTATTTGCTTTGGAGTAACTTTTTATTCTTAACTTTGGAATTTTAAGTGCACATCAGCATTTACAAAGTGAGAGTCTAAGGCCATGTCATAGTCGTCTCCAAACTCGTACTTTTCACAAGGAAAGAAACGGGGTGACATAAAGATATATTGGATCTTATCTCAAGGAAACTTTTTTTATGAATAGAAATATAAAAATCAGAAGAGTTTTTTAAATAAAATAATTCACAAATAATGCAGAATGTTCATTTTGATTCTGTTCTGGACCATTATAACTTTTGGCACTAGCAGTGCTGATAAGCCCAAAGCATCGTCAGTAGTAAGACTAATGTACAATATAAAATTCAAAACTTTTTAAAAATAAAAAAAACGAAAATAAGACAGTGTGAAAAGTGAACGTAAAAGACGAAAAGAGCAAAGCAAAAAAATTAGAACTAGAGACTGCATTTTCTGGCACCAAGATCGACTAAAGCAATTAATTAAGCAAATAAAGTTTAAATTAAAAAATAGACAGGAACGAAAAAATATTATAAATTAAATACAAAGTAGCCGAAAAATCTAGGCTCTAAAATTTAAACAAATTCTACTGCATTTGAAGAAAATTAAATACTTACTTGGACTTGGATCGAGAGTGACTACGTTCTGGAGATTTGGATTTGGACTTCGATTTAGATTTCGAATGAGCCCTTGATTTGGAGCGGCTACTGCGGCGACTACGGCTTCTAGAGCTACGGCGACTCCTGGAGAACAAAAATATTCGTGATTTTTTTTTTGTTTTGATTGAGAAAATCAAAGTTGAACTTTGGTCCATCAAAATTATAATTAAAAAAAAAAAAACGTAAAAGTTTAATTTTTTAAAATAAATAAAGAGGATCGAGAACAATGATTATACCTTGAACGAGAGCGGGATCGACGGCGGGATCGGGACCTGGATCGTGATCTTGATCTGGAGCTTGAAGATCTTGAACGGCGTCCACGTCTCTTATCTTCAATCAAACGGATTCTGCGACCATTAAGTTCGGTGTCATCTAATTTTTCAATAGCGTTTTTCAAATCGGAGTATGTAGCAAACTCTACGACTCTGCAAAAGAAAGAATGTTTTAAATTAATTTCAAATATAAAAAATAAATTATAAATTATATATAAAAATGAAGTTGAATTAAAAAAAAATCTTACCCTTCATTTCTGCGTTGTTTATGAGCATCAGCATAAGTTACTTCTCCAGCTTGTCTCATGTAATCCTTCAAGTCCTAAACACCGTATAAAAATATTAATTTCATGCCATAGAAAGTTGATGAGTATTTTTCTTATGAATTCTATTAACGTAGTGTACTTATACTGGAATGGTTAAGGTGAACGCTGTGCATTATTAATCAACATCTCATCGCCAATTCCTTGTAGATTTAGTTGGAAAATGTGGTATATGATTCAAACATAAACTTTGACTAAATGGTTCTTTCTAAAAAGTCCATTTGAAAGATAAATTAAAATTCGAAATTGAATATCTTTTTTCAATTTTCGGTACCTATCACTTAAACCGATCGTTTAACATAATTTGAAGTAGTTTTAACAAGGGTTTAAGAAACATTGTAGTCTCCGTTTATGCAGTTTTGTACTTTTCTCAATAACTACAGAAAAATGTGCCCGAATTTAGACATATAATTTGTACAACCTTTCTTTCTTATGCAGTGCAATGTTCGCCAGTATGATTAATACAATATATGTATACTCCACTCTACAGAAATTGTTTTAAAAAATAAAAAGAACTCGTGAAAACAACCAAGCTCCGAAAGATATTAACATTTAAAATTTGCAGCTCAAAATCCTATATCATGGTTATTTTTTTTAGGAATATCTAAACTTCTACTCAAGACGTTCATAATAGAACATGTCTCTTAAAAACATTTTCAATTCTATAAAACATTTGCGTTTATGTTCAAACTTCTAAAACGAAAAAGTGCAGTTAAAAATTAAAACGTCCTAAATTCAAACAAATCTTAAAATATTAAATAATACGCTAATTTCTGTAGCGTGGCTCACAATTCATAACATGCAATGATTAAAAATGAAATGAAGTTCCGCTAATCTTTAATGACATAAAAATTAAAAGATTTGGTATCAAGAACATGTAACTATTAGCAATAAATAAATAAAATTATTAGATATTTAGAAAAAAAATATCAACCAAATAGTAAATGCTAATTTCATAATTTCGTGATCTCTTCATATTACTAAAAAAAATTAAAATATTAAACTGATATGAACTTATGTTATGAGCAGAAAATCAGAAAACAGGAGATTTAGTAATAAAAATGTATGAATATTGACGTAGGTCCTCCAAAGTTGAAAAACGAATGAAGCGGAACCTAAAATCCTTGAGAGGTCCTCAAAATCCAAAACTGAATACTACTTTCGGCCCATGATTGAATGCAAAGACAGTTTTCACCCCTTCTAGGTTATTTTTATAGTTTTTAATAATCTGTAATTTGATTAAAATTCAGTTTGATTAATCCCAAATGTAGATTTCCTTTCAAAGCTTCCTCAGTGTCATAGTTCAAGTTTGTAGATCGCATGTGGGAACCAGGTACGACTTTAATAATTATCTTTAAATTATCCATCACATGGTAGCAGTCTCATAATTCTTTATAGAATTTACTTCTCATTCACTAGGAGTAATTTATTAAAGGGCATTGGGTCGGTTGTATCATTTTCCTTCACCTGGAATAACTAGTTGACTTTGGTATCTTTTCTGGTTTTAGTCGCTCTTTTCTGGCTCTAGTTATTGCTCTGGTTTTATCAATTGGTGATTCGTCTTCTCCTTCTCCTCATCCTCCTCTTCTTCTTCTTCTTCTTCTTATTCAAAATTGCAATCCATAAATTCATTTGCTAAAACTACCCTGTTTTTCAGGCTTAGAAATATTCAACTGTGACATTGCCTTGCATAAAGAAAAGTTGATTATTCATTTAAATTCTCCAATGTTTGATTCTAAGTTTAATACATTAATTCTTGAGCACATAGTCGCTTGATTTTTGTCAATTGAATATCTAAAGTATCCAATTTCGAGCACGGCAGTATATTAGTTGAAATTACTTCTGTTTCTCTGTTATTTTTTGGCTGGGCAATTTTTGTTGTATCTCAAATTTCTGTAATTTTCTTTAATTATACAAAAAATAAAGTAAATTGCAAGATTTCGAAGTTTATACATATATAAATTAACTAAATACAGATTTGCTTTACTGGTTACAAACAGGATGTCGACGAAATTTTGAAAATAGAATTTTAAAAAACATGTAAATTAAATACTTCGAAATTTAGAATTAATTAAGTTGATTAACTAATTATTACTTGAATTTTAAAATGAGTGTAATCATTCTCAATGTACTAGGTTACTTTTCATATACACTTTGCAAAAAATTGACACTCCTTAAAATCTGCTTAAAAGAATTTGACTTGAAAAAGTTCTCTCTAATTTGCCCAGCCCTGCGAGACTGCATTTTTGACCACTGAGTATTTTGAACATCGTTCGACGTCTTATCAACAACAATTTACTTTAATCTCTATAGTGCACGTGGTAGTCATCTAAACATATTTTTGGAAATAGATGCACGTATGCACAGATATGTATATCTTTAAATATATAATAAATAACTATAAACGTGAATAAATCTAAGAGTACACTCGGTTAAGGTGACGCATTTACCTTGGGCCCAGGCACCACCTTGCTTACGGACAGAGAGAAAGGCCAAACACACGGCGCTTGGTCGGGTCGAACTGATCAGTGTGGCGCAGTCGCGGATGGTTCGAATTTGGCCCACGTGTGGGAGGGTCGTCGTGTATGCCCTCATGACCCGGCCGCTGCCAGAACTTACTAGACAGCTAGCTTGGCGATGGCACTGGTAGTGGCAGTCGTCACAGTCGTAGTCGACGTAGGAACATTTTATTGGCTTTTTTTTTCCAAGTTTAAACTCCAGTAGCATTGGTCAAACTAGTCAAGTTGGAGCTACTGGAAACAAACTGGAAGATGAAGGAGAGTTGATGGTTTGGGAAATCTTGATGGATCAAGGATTATTGATAAATAATAAAGAATAGTTTATCAATCAGGAATTGTTGATAAATTGGAAATTGGCGGTCGCAGACGAGTTTCCACTGAGTGTCTTAACGATCTGTCTCCAGATTATCACTGAGTATCGGCGCGTTTCGCTGGATAGGTGGGTAGGTAGGTGGTAGGTGTACCCAGTGCCTCGAGGCTCTCTCTCTCACCCGGACACCTCAGAAACCAACCTGGTGCCACTTGACCTCAAGGCGGGCCCATCGCGTGCTTCGTCATCTCTTTATCATCGTACATCGTCAGTCTATTGGCCCTACCGGTCGCCCCTCCACGGCGAAGAGGACATGGCTCTTCGGAAAGAACATCAATTTTATTGTTTTTCTCAATTCCTTGCCGAACGTAAAGAAAATTAAAAATTCAAAAAACAACCTTGCTAAACTCATTGCCGATAGAATCGGACTGTCTACTCCTCAATATACAACCAACCGAAAAGGTAACGATTGACAATGTAAATTGATCAAGTAAGGCTTGGTTCTGCTCGCTATTATATTTTGTTCGTTAATTCTCTTCCAGTCTCGTCTCATCTCATCTCCCTTGCGTCCTGGTTATATATCCCACATTGACTTCAGATATCTTCGGTTGTTGGAAACCCATCCGGAAACCCATCAGGAACTCGGTCTGGAGCCTCTGGACTTTCTGGATACAACTCTGGATTTCTGATTTCTTGACTCTCTTTGGTTCTCTTGTAATCCCACTTTCAATGTCTTCAAGCCCTGGGTCCTTGGTTGCTTTCTTAAATCAGTCTCTCTGAATTGGACGAGCGTATTTTCTATTGCCAAAGACTTACTTGATCAAAATGTACATCTCAAGACTCGAAAGAGTCGTTACTTTGCGACTAAATGAACTCAAAGGAAAGAAAAGACCCAATGGAAATGACTCGAACTAAGAATGATACCCGAAAACTTTTGCTAGACTGGAGAAATTAACTATTCGTTGCTATTCGAACTTGAGCTCGGCATTAAACTTTTTGAACTAAGCTCAAGTAATTAAAATTGAGAAAATAAGTCTTAAAGATGGCTTTATAAAGAAAGCAGTAGTCTTACCTGCCAACTGACTCTGCTTGAGAGATTCTCCACGGTGAGGCGATACTCCGTCCTGGTTGGTGGTCCATATCTAAAATGAATAAAAAGTCCATTAAAGTAAATTGTTAAGTGCCTAAATGCAGGTTTGTCTTGGACCTGACTTTTAGATTGAATAGCAAAAGTAAGAAAAAGTGCAATTAGAAAAAAAAGGAGAAAAAATTATAATATTGTACTACTTCATAGGAAAGAGTGTTTTAATTTAATACTGAAAGTAATAATTGATAATAATAAAAGATTGACTTTAAATGAAAGACTATTTTGTAGTTTAGAGCATAACATTAGATGTATATACCTGGGCAATGATTGCTTGTAGCTAGATGCAGTCCTCATGTTTCTGTTCACACTATCTCTGCAAAAAGGGATCTTATGTGAACAGAAATAACGGAATGTTGACAAAAAAAAAAAAAACTTTCAGCAAATAACTACTCTTCTGCATTCATTGCTCAGGCACACAATCAATCACCTGTTCCAATCGAATCAAATCTATTGAAAATGCAGCAATAGCGT
The DNA here is from genome assembly GCA_032275145.1 of Synergus laeviventris. NCBI lineage: Eukaryota > Metazoa > Arthropoda > Insecta > Hymenoptera > Cynipidae > Synergus > Synergus laeviventris. The sequence continues at coordinate 5,131,901 of JAUESI010000008.1, read as the reverse complement.
ACCTGTCGTGCCGCATATCGTCTCGGCTGTAACAAACATAATACCATGTATCTATTAGTCGCCTATCTTATCTCTCCACCTCTCTCGACTAGCAGCAGATTAACTTAAGAGAAAACTAAAGAAACTTTGCAAGGGATCGAACTGGACAATAGGCTATCGTTTTAAATTTTATATTTTTTTTTGTTTTTTAACTAAACTCTGTTGTGTATGATTCTATCGACTCTATATTAACTAAAAGACTTACTCAGGAGAGCAGTCAAATCCAAGACAAATAATTTTAAAATCTCACAATTACCCAATACATTTTAATTTGAATTTAAAAAATAAATTACTGACTCAATGCGCTATCACTTTTTATGCTCTAATCGGGAGGTCGTCATCAAGATCATAAAAACAAGAGATTATTTATAGATAGACCTCACAGAAAATAAGCAACACTTGACTTTTAAAAAAAAGTAAATATAAAAGGCTTCTAAACAAGATTAGATCTAAATTTTTTAGAAAAATATTAACCATAGTATATTATAAATTCTTAATCTTTTATCTTTTCGACTTAAAAATTATAAACCAGAGAAAAAATATTAAAAATTAAACAGATCAAAAATACAATACAAAAAATGGGGGACCAGACTGTGAGATCTGCAGAGCTAAAAATATTAGTAAAAATGAATCACAGCTGACCTCTTGTTTTTAGAACCATCGACAGTTTTCTTCCCTGGATCGGTGATGTGCGAATATCTGTTAATTTGCAAAAGTTATTACCCAAACTTATTAATACAATTACAGAAGAGCATAATGAATTAAGAGAGCAATGGAAGAAGTGATTTTTTGGAAAATCGCACATCCCGATTTGAATGGCTGCAGGGGAGGAGGGGATAATTAATAATCGCTCTGATAAAATAAAAAAAAGGATAGCGTGTCTTACGCAGATCGCCTCGAGTCCCCATAACCACCACGGGAGTCACCATAGCGCCACTGGTCACTACCCCTAGGTGTACCCCGGGCCCTCTCTACAGTAATTCTGTAACAAGACACATTGGATATGCTTACTTGTCTCTCCAGGAGCGTGAGCGTCCGTAGCCACGGTCGCCTCGCCTCCCTGAAACACCCCGTGCTATCTCCACCGCCACTCTGAAACACACCCAACAAAACCCCGCCTAAGTCCTCGACTAATTCTTACTCTAAGTGCTGTTTTCTTCCTTCCTTCTTTTCCTTTCCTCAGCCTCCTCTCGTCATCCTCTCAATTATCATCGGATTTTCTCAAGTCTTTACTCAGTCCAGCCTCTGAGGCGTAGTCTCCTTTCGCACATCTCTGCCTCTCCTAAACTTTTTTAGCTGCTCTCGTTTGCAACTTACTACCAATTTCGAGTTTCTTTTTATTACTCACAAGCTTTTTCTTCAGAGGAAAGAGTCACCTTAAGTAATCACTAATGCAAATTCTAATTACTAAGCCGAAATTATATGAAATTTTTTAGAGCTGCTTCTAACTTTCTGAACACTTTTGATAAATAATTTGTTGATTCTCTTAAGGACAATAATCTGAACTAATTAATAAATTCAACATCTAAGACTTGAACAAAAAATTATCAGCCAAGTAATTTGCATTTAATTATGTATTTTTCCTACTTTTTTATCTTCCGCTTTGAAACTTTCATTTTGAATTTTGCAAGAAGGGCAATTTTCATTATTTAAAAGGTAAATGTGTATTACTTTAAAAAGCCGGATTGGTTTGCATGGGCTTCTCCTGCAATGTTTGTATTAATGTTAATAGATCATTTTTATGTATTTTCAGAGAACAGATTTCAAATTCTTATCTTGATAAAAATCCAAAATCTGCACTCTACAAAAATATCTATTTAATATCAGAAATCAGAGCCTTTTATAGTTCAATTTAGAAATTAAATTTGTTATAAATGGCTTTCCGAAATAAAAAGCAGAGAAATCAATTTTAAAGGAATATAACAAATATTTTTTACCCTAGAGGATATTATCTTAGGGTTTCAATCCATTCGAAACTAATCATTCTTTTCTTTTTTTAAATTGCCATGAATAAAAAAACTATAACTAAAAATCAATTTCGATACGAGGCTCTGAACTCTGAAAAAAAAAAGAGTACTGTAGACTCTTATTTTGCAAAAATTCAAAATGATGTCGGATTCGTGCAATAACAATAAAAGTGCAAAAAAAAACTTATCATTTCTAATTTTTTCGGCATGTAAGTGTTTCAACACACCTTTTCCATGCCTTAAAGGAATAAGCAACTGCATTAAAAGGGGGTATAATATTAGGAGTCTACTTTACTTTAAAAAATTAATATTCAAAATTCTTAAAAAGCCTTAAGCTAACAATTTTCATTAACACAAACAGGATTTAATTTTACATATAAAATTGCCCTAAAAATTTTTTCTTACCTTCCAAACTTATTCTTCAGAAAATATTTTAAAACTATTTTACTTACTATCTTAAGTATTTGGACATACACGAAAAAATATTTATGGGCAATTAAACATTAAAGACACACCAAAAATATTAAATACTTCTCTTAATTTCCAAGTTAACTTGGAATCAATTAAGAAAATTGTTATTATAAGGAAGTCTCCAACCGGAAATATATATCTACATTCAAAATCAACAATATTAATTCAAAATTTATCCAACTTTCAGATAAAATTTTGAATTACTATTATTAAGTCCAATTTTAGGTTTTTCTTATCTTAATATACGATAAATACAATAGTTTAAGGCAACTCATTCCACCTAATTCGCTATGATTCTCATTAAATCTTGATCTCTTTCGAAAGCAAAATTTAGAAATGGGATCATAAGGAAGTCGCGAAAAAGCTCGGATCTCTAATGAAAGTATCCTCTTTAAAAATCAACAACTTCCAAAAGAAAACAAATTAAGTTTCCGGTGTATGTTTCAATTACTTCCAATCGGGGGAATTGATGGAAGTAGTTCAAAATGGCGGTAAGTCACAGCGCACTCTCAGGTCAATGTACTAGACAAGACCATCTTAATGCATAATTTACGGAGGCAGACTATGTCTACAGATTTCAGGGATTCGAGTAAATAAAGCTCGAGTGCAATGTGTTTTCCTAATAATTCTGTATCATTCCAAATATTTCAATTATTTAATTTTTAATCTCTAAATATTCTAATTTATAAATGTTACTGATTAAACTCAAATTAATGATAAACAAAATTCGATTACAAATTTTGTACAGAATTATTACGCAAAACACTTCGGAAAGCTTCAAGACATTGCTAAGTGTATATGAATTTTAGAAGGTAACACAAATACTTGCAAGTTCCTTTATAATATCAGAACATCTTTGAAATAAATTGTTTGTAACTAAAGTATGAAAAGTGACAAGATACTAGATTCGACAATAAAAAATTTACAAAAGATAAAGTCGTTAAAAATAAAAAGTTAATGGATGAAGAATTTTAAATTAAAAAATTCACTGAACAATGTTTTAAAAAAAATTTTTTTTAATTATAAAGACCAATATAGTTTGTATCAATGTTAGTATTTTATACTTCCAGATCTTTAACTTGTGGTACTTTCAAACATAAAACATAGAAATTGCGTACCTTTTGAAGTTGGAAATTAATTTTTTTTAAATTATCTTTTTAAAAAATAATAAAACATTTGATTTAAGATAACAAATTAATACGAACATTTGGTCATCAGATTCTAAAAATTCCTCTATTTTTCCAGGAGTAACATGCTAATCTAATTTCGCCAGTAAAAGGCAGTTATTTTAGCAACAGGCAAGTCAAATTGTTCAAAATCATTTATCTTTATCAACTGAGAAAAAGTACGTGTTCGTAATCTTTATGAAAATGAAGTTCATGCAAAGACTGAGAAAAAAGATCTTGGTCGTTTCGGACGTTAGAATGTGAGTTTGAAAAAGAGAGCTCTACTATCAACCACAATAAGATCTTTTAGTTGGTTGTTAGATAAAAAAAAATCTCCTACAACCCCATACCTCTCGCCAAGAAGTTCCTTTCCATTTAACTCGTACACTGCATCGTCTGCATCTCTGTAGTCGTCAAATTCCTGCGAAAAGAGAATTTTGTTTTAAAAATTGCCTGCAGTGAAGTCTCGAATTTCTACTAAGCAGCAACATTCAATTTTTACGGTCATGTCTTTACAAAGTAACAAGAATAATTTTCAGGGCGATTTCCTTATTTGAAAAGTATCTATGTGAAATAATTTCAATTAAAGGTTGTATTTGATACAATAGGTCAGATTTGGCAACAGGAAATTAAAAACGAGTTTTTATTTACCCACCTTCGGGATAGAAGAAACCAATAAGTAGTACTGAGCTTAAGTTTACAAATTATATAGATAAAACTTACAATAACGTAACTGGTGTTTTAATCCTTTGCGGCGCGTTTAGTGAATTTTTTTGTAGGCGAATCTTATTTAAAATGAACTTTAGCTGAATTAAAAAAAATAAAATAAAACAAATTATAAGAATAATCCTGATCAAAATAAAAGATTGAACGAATATTAAAAAGTTCTGAGTTTTTTTTCCAATGAATTTAAATCACCGTTGCGCCATAAAGGTTTAAGTGTCTCGTGTGATCCTAATCGATTCCCTTTACCAACAGAACTTACAAATTCTCGTAGAATAATCGACGTTCGTCTAAGCAGCCATAGTACCATTGTGCAGGGTTCAGGGGGTTTCAGATCATGAGCGTGTGTCTATTTTTTACTACAAAACGTTTCACCCCCTTAGATCAAAAGGAAAATAACCAAAAAAAAATTCCTCATTTTAAAAAAATAAATAAGCTAGAGTTCCCTTGAGATAAACGCGAATTTTAACTGCGAAATAAATTACTTTAGACTAGTAATTTTAGTCTTTCGATCTAATAAAGCGAAACGAAATGCAAAGTTCTCTTTGGACTGAGTACGGATACTTACTACAAAGCCATAACCGTTCTTGATGAGGACATCGCGAAATCGACCGTAGCCTCTGAAAAATCTCTCAAGGTCTCTTTCCCTGGTGCCGTATGGAAGACCACCGACATAGACCCTTGTCCCTACCATACTGTAAAAAAAACAATTGATTTACATTAGACTTACCACAAAGGCAAATCCATTCTTCATAGCAACCTCCTTGATTCTACCATATTTCCGGAAGAACTTCTCAAGGTCGCGCTCTCGCACCCGGTATGTTAATCCACCAACGAATACTCGGGTGCTCATTCTTAAAGGAAAATATAAAAACACCATACATAACAGGCTTCGTTGGGAACCTGCCGTTTATGTACATTATACAACATAAAATATATCGGTAGGTTATTCTACAAAGCAAGAGTTTCTTTTTGAAGTAGATTGCGAAAATAAAAGAATTCGACTTTAATTTTATAAGGAATTCTGCAAAGGTCCTAATTTAGGAAGGAATTTATTCCCTGTGAAGATTTATAAATTTCAGAATTATGAGTACAAAATAAATTTAGTACAATTCTTTTGCATTATTTGAAGTTTAAACAAGTTCCCAATATAAGATTACTACACTTTTAAATTAGATGTAATATAAAACAACTTCCACAAACTTTACTTTTAGAAAAGGAAGTAACAAGCATATAAAAATGGTAATTATTTTTCTACGGGAAATTTGCACTCATGTGGTAATATGTATCAAAGTGACGCCAGTTTGTATGGACTGAACACGACCCGAGGGCATCAAGAAAATCAATAAATTGTAGCAGTTAAGTTTAACCCTCGATTCAAAAAAGGCTTCTTTTAAATCAATTCTCAATCATTAATTCTGAAATCAAAAGACTTCTTAAGTTACAAAACGGGAAATTAACTCATACATAACTAATATTAACGAAAATGTTTTCTCCCACGCGAAATGACTAAGAGTAAAATGAATGGTCATTGGACCCGGAAATAATCCGAATGCCCAAACATTTTTTTACAATTAATATTAAAAAATCTCGGTTAATTTAAAAAACACCCACGTGTGGTTTTAATTTTGAATCCTAAGAAAAATATTTCGAATTTGTATTATCTGACCAATACAGTAAGATAGATAATAAGTTTAACGGTATTACTTGTACTGACGCCGCATTCGTGACCCTCAATTTCACGGCACGCTTTGCGGTTCGTTACATTTAAAAAAGAGTAGGGAGATATTTAAATAAAAATATAAAATTGTAAAAAGAAAGAAAGCAAAACCCAAATCACAAAAATAAAATTAATCGAATTCAAAAACCAATTCATTCATCATGCTCTGAAATTTTTAGTCTTGGCTCCTCCAGCTGCTTCCTAATCGTAGGTAATCTATTCGAATTGAAAAATACTAGATACTGATTATTTCATTACAACTTCATATATTGTGTATATCTGAACTGATATCGCGTGACGATTAATATTTTTTGGCCTAATTACGCAGTAATGACTTATACAAAAATCTGTCCACAAAACGCGTAACTTTTAAACAAAAGGTTATTTATTTTGAAGCCTGTTAGAGATTGTTTAATATTTTTAAAGATACGAAATTTCGATTTTTGTTGAAATGCGGTATTTTCCGCAACGTTGATAAATCGGGGGCGAGATAAGGTATGGATGCGCATTCTTGACTTTGGACGATCAATAAAGGAGTAAAATAACAAAAATAGAAAAACTTACCTGAATTCGTGAGTAAACTGATTGCTGCACTTAATGCTCTAAAACACCGAAAAGAATGCTATTTATTCAAAACTGAATGAGTAACGATCGGCGTCTGAATGAAACAAGATGGCTTGCCGGAAGTGTGGCGACACGATGAACGGACGGAAACAAAACGGGGTTTAAATAACTGCAAACAAGGACACAAGAGGGAATTACTCTCGAACCAGACGACTTCCGGTTTCCTTTCAATGAAAAGTTTCTTACCTAAAACGCTTAAAACAAACTTAAAATCATGAATGTAAAGACACTTTTGATCATTATAAATTTTCATAAAAAAAGAAAGCTTTCAATTAGTAGGAATTGATTGTTCCACACTTTTCATTGAGTATAAAAACTAAAAACTCAATTAACCACAAAACCACTAAATTCTAAAACCGGTGTTAGGTAGATACTAGATGGTAGTGCACCTTAGAAAATATCTTAATGATTCTAACAAATTAAATTGCTGTCATTTTAGCATTTTACCCACAAAACTGTGGAACAATGAATTGAATCTTTCAATGCTACCAAGTTACCTTTCAATTCATATACCTATATGTATTCTTCAATTCACATTTGCCTTAATTAAAAATCTTAAAAATGAACTTTGAGTTTTTGAGGTTATATAATTATATGAACAACAAATTAAATTCTAATTCCAAGAGAATATGCGAACAAATTCTTTTTCAAGCTTTTATCAAATTCTGATCAAACGGATCAAACTTTCATTGCTTTCATTTTCATTTAGTCTTTTCTTCTTGAAATCTTAAAATGGAGGGAAAATAGTTTAATAACCAGAACAACCAGAACCAATTATAAAATAGAATGTTCAAGAGAGGAAGGGCTTTTGATTGATTGAAAATTGGCGAATGTTTTTGATTGAGCCAATTACACTTTCCAAATTGGAAATTGTCGTAAGTGGAAAAAGTGTTTCGAAAATATGTTATTTGCGGGCGTATCATTTTGGCTTACCAGTGGGACCAGTGGTAAGATACCATTTGAGAAATCCTCCCATTGGTCAAACTTTTAGACGCGCGATTCAGAATCGAATTAATTTATAATCATCCAAATATTCGCTTAATTTTTAAAACGAATTACATAAAATCTGAAATTACTCAAATTAAAACAAATTCATGCAATTCCTAATTATTAATATACTTTATATCAAGGATTATAGATTAATTCGATTTTGAATCGCGCGCCTAATAGTTTGATCAATGAGAGAATTTCTCAAGTGGTAACTTACTAGGCTTACTAGGTCCTAGGAACACTAAGTGAAAAGTTGAAAGCGTTGAAAGTTGGAAACTTGGAAACTATAATTCTGCTATAATGAAAATGCACGTGTTTATTGTTGGTGTTTACAAACAAAGAACATTTTCTACTTTATTAGAAATTTCTGAAATAAAATTTGATTTTCTAATTGTTAAAAAAACCAAAATTTAATATTACAATTTCGTTATTGGTATAATTTAGTGTTTCTTTTAAAAAATGGAACTTTCATCGAATTTTTATGTTTGTGCAAAATTCTTAGTTTTGCTTTGCTTTTTTTTCGTGAATTTTACTTTCTTTTTTCTGTATTATGCATTAAAATACCCAGTTAAAAAATTATTTCAGTTTGCAAAATATATTTTGGAACAAAACAAAAAAGTGGAGAATTGTGTCAAAGTTTTACACTGTAGTCAATATTTTCTGGTTGTCAACAAACCTTATGATATGGTGATTAACAGTAATGATCGAAATGTGAAGGTAGTTTTTAAATAATTTTATTCTGTGTATATATTGACCTACTTTGCACAAATATATTTATAACATTACATTTAGATTGGCTCATTTTTCCAGTTTTCATATTCAAATAATGTTTTTATTTTAAAATATTAAATTCCAATATATTCAGTTTTAACGAATTGAAAATTGTGGCAGACTAGTATATCTCAAAATTAATATGTAATTCTAAAAATGTAATTGTTGTGAATCCTTGTTCAAAAATTTTAAGAAACCTTTTCTATTTTGCAGAGCACACTACAATTAAAATTAGGCAAAATGTTTCCAAATCTCGTGAATCCTAGTTTACGTCACGAATTTCATTTCGTGCACAGATTAGACTATGCAACGAGTGGAGTAATATGTATAGCATTAAATAAACAATCAGCCCAAACTGCATCGACTGCTTTTGAAAAACGAAAAGTAAAGAAGTATTATTTGGCCATAGTGCATGGTCATATTCACAAATCAGAAATGATTATCTCCAAACCGATAGGTTAATACATGTTTTGTTTTAGATAAATAAATTATTTAAAGCCTAAAACGTAAATTTTATCCCTAGATATTTTCCACAGGTCATGACATAAGGGAGTTATATGGGAGCCGGAAAATGTGCACGAATGATATCATTTATTGCCAAAAACCAAGAAACTCTTCGACTGGTTTGGTTGTTCTTGAGCTCGGATTTGTGGATAATAAACCAGCTACTAAAGTTTTGTTATATCCAAAAACTGGTCGCAGACACCAATTACGAGTTCATTGTTTGTATATTGGCCACACGATTATCGGGGATTATACGTATAGTGGAAAAAAAGATACGAAACCTCATAGAACGTTTTTACATGCATTGAGGTAAAAAAATTTTGAAAATATAAAAACTTATTTGTGCAATTGAAACCATTCTTGTTTAATTAGTTCTTTTGTATTGCAGAATAATTCTCTACACTGAATTGGAGGATTTAGATATAAAAACTCTCGATCCATTTGTTTCTTCTGATCCTCAAAACAAATGGAAGCCCTCGAAAATTGTAAGAACTCTTGACGAAAGTACTTTTTCAGAAATTAATGAGTTAGTGCAATCAGATTTAATTTAGTTAATGTAGTTAAAGTAAATTTATATATTTATGTACATTTTAAAAGTATAGGTAAAATACTGAGAATAGGAATAACATCTTTGAAATAGACTTATATAAATAATGAAGATTTAAAATTACTTAACACCAACAACTCCGATATCTCGAATTTCAAATTCGATAGTCTTACGAGGCAAATAGGGAGAAGAATCAATTCGCAAGTATCGATGACCATCTCGTCTGTACAAATGAATTGAATTGGATATGAGATTGGCCCAAACTATTCCGAGGGTTGGTTGCTCTCCAGATCCATTGGTATTCAACAAATCTTTATTTATCACTGCTGATACCTATGGGTAAAAACCATAAATTATTTTTAGAAAATAAAAAATTAGTGTGTGAAATGTAGTTTTGAAAAATTTTACCTGGTTAATACAAATTACGGAGATTTCGTATTCTTTCGAAATAAAACGTAGTTTTTCACCAATTTTTCTTAAACGTTTCGCCCTGCTTTTTAATTCCTTTTCGTCATATTCTACTCTGAAAGGAGCTGCAATCGAGTCCACTACCAATAGACCAATTTTTCGATGTTGCAAAAGGCAAGGAATTTTTTGACATATGCACTCTTCCAATTGCTCCTTTAAAAGTTAAAGAATACAATTTTTTAATTAAGATTTTTTTAAATAATCTAATAAATTTCACATATTTAAATAAATAAAATATATAATAACATTTTTACCATGGTTGGGACATGCTCTACGAATATTATGTCACCACTAACAGAATATTTTTTAGCAATATGCGAACTCGTAAGCATTTCATGTAGACGTTTGGTTGGAAAGTGCGATTCTGTACAAATGTATAGAGCGCCTGAAATAATTTACATTAAAATTATAAATAATTTATATCAGACTTCATAATTTAAAATTTTAATAAAATTTAAGCTTTATAAATTACCGGAGGATTGTGTATTTTCTTTTACTGGAATTTGAACAGTTAAACATAATTGGAGAGCCAATTGAGTTTTTCCGCTGCCAGCTTCTCCATAAATTTGAGTTATACCTTTGCGAGAAAAGCCTCCTCTCAGTGCAGAATCTATTTCTGAACATCCAGTTGATAGGTATGATTCATTTTGCAATAATGTACCAGCTGTTATTCCTAAAGAGCACGAGTAAATTGTATTAATTTTATAATTCATAAAATTATTTAATTCAGTTCTATAATAATTACCAAATAGATCATTTTTATTGTTCGTCCTTTTCATGCTTATTGCAGAAACTCGTCTTTCAGGAATAAACCGCAAACAAAATATAATAAAAAATTTTAAAATTTTAAATTATATGGTACCATGTAAACCATATATGTAAAAAGTCGGTAAAAACTAAGTCAATTATAAATGATATATAAAGTTAAAAAAAGTACAAGAAACGCTAATATATATTTACACCCTAATGATAAATGAAAATAGATAGAAATAAAATCAACCGTCATATTAATATAATAGTGTTAATAGCATTAATAACAAAGGTAAGGAAGATAACAAATATGAATTTGAAGGTTATAATATACTTAATATTTCTGATAATATGCAATATGTGTATTCCGGAAACCTTTAAAACCCTACATATTCCTCATTCTATATAATGTACATTCATTTAAATAAAGAGAATCAGATAAAACACACTTCCTTTCTAACATAAAAAAATTAGATTTGAAAATTATATAAAAAATTACTTCAATTTCTTATGTGGTCGGAAGGTTTCACACTTTCACCAGCGATTTATTCTGATTCTCCACCAATCCTCTGTAAGGATTTTAAACCGCTTTTTTGTGATTTAAAACATTTGTCCAATTAATAAATTAATACCAAAAAATATCCTGGCTAAACCAATAATTTATTAAAGATGTTTCTAGATTTTTTTTGTGATTGGTGAAATTATAATCGACGCGCAACTATTAAGTAGTTGATTGAAAACCGCCTTGAATGAAGTTGGCATTTCTTCGGCAAAACGGGCTGAAACGGGCAAAACCGTTTGAAAGTGATTTGTGTGCAATGAAAAGTCGTGTGCCATGCTTTGATAGTAATTTCTATATCGGTTTGAAATAAAAGTTCCGACAAGATTGCACCATTTTACAAGTGGAAAGGACGTTTATCAAATCTCAATTATGTTTCGAACAAAAAAGGATGTTGATCGCCACGTTCAAGAAGTATACCGCAAGTTAAAGGACGATAACGAGGTAAGGTTATCCTCCATTGAGGTAATCCAAAAATCAAAGCCATGTAGGTAAACGAGGCAAACTAATGAAATGATTTTTACCCACACGCCGACGTGTTTTCTCAGCCTTATACAATAAAATTAACGCTTTTTTAATCACAGAATTATCTAAAATTTTATTTTTTCTCAGTTTTGGAAACTTTTCCGACACACAGAACAGTCTAAATAGTCTATATGACTGATGTGTTATATTTTCGCGCTCACCTTGAATCGAAATTTAAAAGGCAAAAACGAATCTCAAAGACTGAAAAATGGTGAAATAAGTTTGTAAATTTATTAATCTGAAGCAGAAAATCTACTAGAGCTCTCTGATTTTTAGATTAAATGCAACGGTTTCAGAATTTCTGTGATTGATAGATTTTGAGGTTAGAATCCTTCACGGGGTTCCCGGGCAACTTGACTTTTTTTAAGAACTGATTCATTTTTATGTATAGTATTTTATATTATGAAAATAAACATAAGTAGATAAACACATTCAATCTTGCCAAGAAATTGCATTAGAATTAAAAATTAGATGCTGTTTGACGACAGCTGATATAAAATTAGCAAATGGATTGTTAATTTGTTAATATTTTTTTTATTATGTTAATGCAGGAGCTAATCTTGTATTCAATTTAATGCGGCTCGAACTGCAAATCTCAGAATGTTGCTTGCTATTGTGCAGCGCAAATTAATAATTAAACTAATAAGGCTGGAATATGTTTAAATTACTGCCCAGTGGGCAAAAAGACATTGTCACCTTGAGAACGTCCTAAAGCATCCTGAGGATGTCCATGTCAGTCCAATTGATATCCTAAAGACGTCTTTGGTCTGACATGCACGTCCTCAGAATGTCAATGTCTTTTTGCCCACTGGGTGTTTAGATACTTTATTGTTACTAAGCTTTTATTTTATTCCAATAACTAAAATAAATGAATATTCTGCATTTTATTTTAAACGTATTAATGTTGTTCCATCTTGTTTTTGATGCTTCCAAATTGTACTAAAGCCAAATTCTGAGATTAATAAACTAATGCTGATTTTTCAATTAATTACAGAGGAATCTCCGTTGTTACAACATTGCTAAATTATACTTCCAAGTGCAAGATTTTGAAGCTGCCAAACGGTATGTGTCAAACTACTTGGAAGTGCGAACAGAGTCTGCAGGAGCACACAAGCTTCTTGGCCAAATTCTTGAAGCTCTTGGACAGAAAGAGGATGCTCTTTCTCAATACAGAATATCTCTCGAACTTGAGAGCAGACAGGATGACCTAGTTTTAAAAAGTAGAAAACCAATAATCTCAAACCAGCATATTCAAAGTTCCTTTTTATTAAAATAATAATTAAATCTTTCCACGTTTTAGTTTGTGAGCTTCTGGCTGATATGGACGTGGGGGTTGACGCGAACAGAGCCAGGTATTGGGTGGAAAGAGCTGAAACACAGTTTCCTCATCATCCAATAGTATTCCAACTCAAGGAAAAATTGCTGACAGTAGACAAACCTAATAATGATGGCGAAGATCTTAAATCACTCATAAAATGTAAGTTTAAAAATTTTAAAAACCTTTTCCACTCCACAGAAGATAATTCTAACATTTATTATATTTATTGCATTCATTTTCTAGCTGAATTATCTGTAAGACCAAAGGATGTAAAACTACGTGTCAAATTATTAAAACATTACATGGATAAAAATAAACTAGACGAGGGTTATAAACACGCGTTTGAGGTCGAGGCAACTCACGTCCACAGAGACAATGTTTCGTGGTACCAAGTTTTATGTGACCTATTAACAAAGTGCAAAAATCAGATGAAAAACGACTGGTCCTTTTGGGTTTTTTATATTTCTGCACTGGAAAGATTCGTTGCCTTGAGTCTGAAAGAGCAGGGTAACATTTTAAATAAATCTCTAGCTGAAGTCTCTCAAGCAGTATTCAAGTACGTTGACAAATAATGAATTAATCCAATAATTAATCAATTAGTTGTCTATACAATTTATTAATTTATTTAAATTTCATTTCCAGTTTTGATCAAGCTTTGTATGAAGCTAAGTCCCAAAGCTTCTCAAAAAATCCTCTTTTTATGGAAAATATGTTCTCACACATGTGGGGACAACTACACATCCACATAGCCTGCTTACTTCTACGGAAAACGAAACGAGAGCAAGGAAGTTGGGGCGAAGCTGGTCGTTTATGTGCTCCACTTTTCCTCACTGCACTTCACGTAGCACCTGTTGACCCCACAGCTCCCTGGGTAGTGCACCTAAAAGACGAGAGCAAGAACCAGGTTCAACTCTGGTACCGTGAAGGTTGCTATCGCTGCAGCCAAGCCGGTCACGTTCTCCAGGACTACGCGAGAGAAGAGCCAAGCCGCCTGCTGGGAAAAATCGATAGATTTTGCTCTGGTGCTTGGAGGGAGCGCATTTTCCAGAGGATTTTTATAAGTAGACTACATCTACAGGTTAAGACTTCCCACTTTTCAACACACAAAGTACCCAATCCACCTATGAGGCTCTGCACGCAGAACAAACTCAAAAGGTTTGACGAGGTCTCCGAAGAAGTCTGGCCGGCTTCCTTACATCACCAGGTTTGGCTTGGTATCTCGAACCGTCCGCAAGGTAATCTGAAAAGCACTGAGCCTTATCCTCATGTAACCTCAAACCTCTTCCCGGAGTTACAGTTCTCTGCATATAATTTAAATCAAGCTGCACCAGACAGTTTAAGCAGACTGGATGTTGACGCGTTTCTAAACGCTGCAGTTCTCTGCACTTACGTAGCAGTTGAAGAACAGCAAAGAAGTAATTTCTTAAATCCGGAAAGATTACCAACTTTACCTGCTGATCTTACCAACACACTGTGCACAACCTCTCAAGAAAAATGGTGGGCCTTCGCCTTCCAAATGTACCGAAGATTAGATTGGAGTATAAACGATCTAGGAGAAATTAGACAAGAACTCCAGCGAGGTTTGGAAGTCATAAGATGTGTCGGAAATCACGGGCTCCATCCTAATGTTTTAGTTCATCTTGCTAGGATATTTAACCAAAGAGCGAAGACTTTGAAGGAAAATAACCCAGAGCATGGCGACATTCCAGCATTAGAGCTTCGTTCTGAGCTTTATTGGTCCGCTGCTATTCCTCTTCTTGAAAGAATGCAAAACAATCAACCTTTACGCACCACCAGTCAAAAACTTTTTGATTATCAAGGGAAGGATATGAATAGCCTAGAAATCATGAATGCGATGGAAGAAGGAAGACTTCTTCTGGTTCACAAGTACGTGAGGGATAAGGAATATGAGCGAGCTGTTGATGCCTTGCAGGTTCTGAAATGTCCGGAAGCATCCTTTGAGCAAGGAAAAATTTATAGGTAAGCATTATTAAGTTTTAACATTTAAAATTGCTAGATTTTGAACAAGACAAAAGCGTACAACTTAGATTTTCGGCGTAAAAGGACGCATAATAATAGATTTTTTATTGTCTTTATCTGCAGGAGACTCGCTGACGACCTCGTGCGTTCAATGTCTAAGGAGAGTTTGACTTCGGAAACAAGATCACAACATGTTATCATATTAACCAAAGCTCGCAATTGTTTCTATCTGACCCTGGATCGTTTGCGAAGTCCTGAAGCTGATCAAAAACATCCTTTGAACGCTGAACTCTTCACCCACATTGCTGACATCGAGAACGAACTCAAAAGAATAGATCCTGATCTTTGGCGAAATGGAGTTAGTCGAAATGTCTGTGATGACATGTCAGAGGAAAGTTATTCTTCCGCTCATAGCAACGAGGAGATCCCCACTATTAATGCTTCTCTTGGGATGTATCACAGTGTTCACAACTTCCTCCAAACTCCTCAGAAAAACTCCCATCGCACCCCAAAACAATCGAGCACACCCTCTAGACCTCAACATCACGATGTTCTCGAATTATCCAGAAATCGAACCGAAGCTCGTCCTAGTCCCGAGAGACTTGATGCTCAAATTCGCCAGATGATGCATTTGAAGGAGAACATCGTCGAAACTGTGATGGAGCAGAACAAAGCCCTCATGGAGTCTAACAAAGTCATGATGGAGAAACTCGAGGAATTAAGGAAAGAGATTTCGGAACTGAGACTCGAGACCCAGAAGCAAAAACCTGTACCTGCTGCTAATCACAACCTAGAAGAAGATCTCTACTTGTTCGGAGAAGAAGACTATGGAGAATACAACTATCAGAATTCTGCAGCTCAGCAACCTCAGAATTCCTCAATTCCTGGAAACATTTTTGCTCAGACGCAAAGACATCCTTATTCTAATCTTATATATCCGCCTGCGTCTCTTCAGGGTCAAGCGATTGGTTATTACCAAGGTGGTCTACCTTTTAATGATCCTAATCATCATCACTTATCTTCGCTCTATGCAGCGAATGTCTATCCTTTGCCTCAAATGTATCCTCGTCATCCTGTGGATCAAACTGTGAACCAAAATATAAGTCAAACTATTGGCCAAACGATGGGACAACCCATCAGTCAATCAATGGGTCCACCTATCAATCCAGTAATGGGTCAACCTATTAGTCAAC
The DNA here is from genome assembly GCA_032275145.1 of Synergus laeviventris. Lineage (NCBI taxonomy): Eukaryota > Metazoa > Arthropoda > Insecta > Hymenoptera > Cynipidae > Synergus > Synergus laeviventris. The sequence continues at coordinate 5,115,586 of JAUESI010000008.1, read as the reverse complement.
CGTTGAACCAGCCCATTTCTCAGCCAATAGGTCAAGCTATTCCACAACCGATAGGTCAAGCTATTCCACAACCGATAGGCCAAACTATTCCTCAGCCTATACCTCATTCAGTTTCGCCGATTAAGAATGTTCCTGTGATTAAAGCACCTCCTGTTAATGTGGTTATCACATCTTCTGATGTTCTTCCAACTACAATTTCTTCAGTTCAACCGATGATGAGTGTTACAATTCCTGCGCAGCACAGATTGGGAAGCACGACGATTACTTCAAGCTCTGCCAATGCACCTCACAGTTATCAAATTTCAATGCCTTTGCAGGCAATGATTCCCACCACTGTGAACCTTCCTCCATTGTCAGAAACCATGACTATGACGATAACTTCACCGATGACCGGAGCCGTGACAGAAACGACTGACCATAATACGAACTTTCATTCTACTGGATCCCTGAATAACTCGATTGAACTCTGCCCTGAAGTGGAACATGACCCGATTCCAGATTTCGTTCCTGTAATTCCTTTGCCTGATGAAATTGAAGTCACGACTGGAGAAGAAGATGAGATTACATTGTTCAGTGGTAAAGCGAAGCTTTTCAGATTTTCTGATAAGGAGTGGAAGGAAAGGGGAGTTGGCACTGTGAAATTGCTGAAAAACCAAGAAGGCAAAGTTCGTTTGTTGATGAGGAGAGATCAGGTCTTTAAGATTTGTGCTAATCATATGCTGCTAAGGGATATGGAGTTAACGCCTATGAAAAATAATAGCAAAGCCTGGATCTGGGTAGCAAATGATTTTGCTGATGAAGAAGTTAAGTTGGAGAAGTTGTGTATCAAATTTAAGGCTGAAGAGGAAGCAACATCTTTTAAGGAGTGTTTTGATAAGGCGAAAATGAGTTTGCCAATATCACCTGAAAAACCGAAAGAGAGTTCAAAGAAGGAAGATAATAAGAAAGTTGAGGTAAAGACGGGAACGAAGGCGGAGACTAAAACAGACAAACCGGTTATTAAATTTGGAGGATTTTCGTTTGCTTCTGAACCGATTGTGAAGATTTCTGTTTCTACAGAGGAAAAAACGGTTCAAAAACAAGAGCCTACGAAAGTTAGTCCCTTTGCACAATTTTCTTTCGGAAAGAGTGATGCTGAGAAGGATGGGACGAGAGCATTGGGTTCATCACTTCAAGGATTCGGATCTCCGGGTACGGTTTCCCAAACTCCTCTTCAAAGAGGTGAGTATTTTTTTAAATTCTCTATTCAAGTTTAACTTTTAAGATTTGAAAATATTAAAATAGAATAATCAACTTAAATTGAATACAATTTCCAAATACACATTTAATTACAAAATTTCCTCTTTAACCTAAAAGGATATCCGGTTTTCTGTTTAACAATTCTGTTGCTTTTGCAAATCAAAACAAACAGAGGTGACAGTCATTGTATCTTCTGTTTTGAATGAGCGCGGTGTAACGTTTGGTTTTTAGTTATTACTTTGAAAGTATTAACCTCATCTTTAATAATTATTATTTTTTTTATTCATTAACAGCTACAAGTAAACAGCCTATGGTAGAAGAAACAATTCCAGTGAAAGACATCGCCGAAGCTGGTATTCAGGAAGGAGAAATGTCCATATTTTCACAGAAAGCGGGTCTTATGCACGTAGGCAGTAGTACAACTTCTTGGGAGGACAAAGGCACAGGACAAATAAACGTACGAAAAGATTTTTTTTTTATTTAGAAATTCATATCAATGTTTTATTTATTATCTTTTAAATTTTCACTCTTTTTTTTAACTTTAAATCATTATTTAAATTGTTTGATTTATTTGTAGATATTCTTTAACCCCAAATTTGCAAAGATGCGCCTTGTAATGTTGTCAAACATTAACTCGACGGTTTGCTGCAATCAACCAATCCTTCCTGATATGAAATTTTCATTCAGAGCAACTAGTGATTCGGTTATTAATTGGGCTGTTCCAAACAACAGTAAACCCAACAAACCAGACATATTTGCTATAACATTCAAAGCACATAAGCAGGTAAATTTTAGTTTTCAATTACTTGATATTAAAAGAAACTTACCTTTGCGGTCTAAAAATGTATTTTTAAATATCTTTTCAAATTGCAGGCACAGCAGTTTTTGGAGACAGTACAAACCCACCAACAAAAATTAGTCCAAACACCAACTACTGCTGGTCAGAGTGTCGACAAGAGTAAAGTTAGCGACACAAAAGAACCTTTATCAGCCGTATTCAAGCCCGCAGCAGGAAGTTGGGAATGCAAGATGTGTTATGTCAGAAATGATGAAGAAAAACCAAAGTGCCTAGCCTGCAATAATCCAGCTCCTGGCAAATCAGAGGAATCAAAACCGGCACCTGTAAGCCAAACTCAAAATACTTCCGTACAACCGAAGTCGCTCTTTGATCAATTCAAACCAGCAACTGGTTCCTGGACTTGCGAAGGTTGCTATATGGTTAACAAGGGTTCTGATATGAAGTGTCCTGCTTGTGATTCATCAAATCCATTCGCACCAACTAAACCTGTACTTCAAACTCAGCCTCCATCCTCTCGAGTGAAACCACTTTGCGAAGTTTTCAAACCAGCGGCTGGTTCCTGGACCTGCCAAGGATGCTATATGGTCAATAAGGGTTCTGAGTTACATTGTCCTGCTTGCGAAGCTCCTAAGGATCCATCAATTCCGCCCAAACAGAAGACTAACATTTTCGGTACCAGTACCGAGTCCACAGCTCCAAGTTCATTCACATTCGGCATTCCACATACAAACAAGGGAGCTTCTAGCACATTCCCATTCTCAATATCGAATACTAATAACAAAACTCAAGGTAAGCATGATCAGATTGGTTACTTTATTGCTGGAAAATTTGAATATAGTTTAGATTTTTTAAATTGTTATTAAAACAATTTACTTTAATTATTTTTCAGGCACTGCTGATACCGAGAAATCCAGCATCTCATCAATATTTGGAGAATCCAAAAGATCCGAACCCATTAGCACTAACTTCACTTTTGGTACTTCACAACGACCAAAAACTCCACCTAATACGGAAGGAGGTTACGTTTTTGGATCTCCAGGAAAGTCCTTCGATTTCCAGTTCAATTCAAAAGCCCCCGTTAAATCACCAGGAGGAGGAGGAGGAGGAGGAG
>JAUESI010000008.1:5065302-5112337 GCA_032275145.1 Synergus laeviventris | reverse complement strand
AGGAGGAGGAGGAGGAGGAGGAGAAACAAGCGAGGATGAGGTCGTTGAGAGTGATGACATCTATTTTGCTCCAGTAATTCCTTTACCAGACAAAGTCGAGGTCAAAACTGGTGAAGAGGAAGAAGAAGTTCTCTACAGCCATAGAGCCAAACTTTTCAGATTTGATATGAATACCAAAGAATGGAAAGAACGTGGTTTAGGGGACATCAAACTTCTAAAACACAAACAGAATAAAAAACTCAGACTTGTGATGAGACGAGATCAGATTCTTAAATTATGTTTGAATCATGCAGTGACATCAGATCTTGAAATTTCTTCAAAAGATGACAAAACATGGATGTGGTCGGCTGCTGATTACAGCGAAGGTGAAATCGAATATTCACAATTTGCTTGTAGATTCAAGACGCCCGAGGTTGCTGGAGAGTTCAAGTGCGCAATAGATAAAGCACAAAATAACGAAGAATCTAACACGAATGAGAATAATCTTAATTTAAGCGAAAAATCCAGTCCGTCTAGCAAAACAAAATCTGAGGATGTTGAAATCGTTTACGAATTGAAAGTAACTGATCAGGAAAAGGAAGAAGCTCGTAAATTGCAGCTACCGGAAAATTTCTACTCTTATAAATACAAGGAAGATTGTCCAGGTTGCATTGGTTGTAAAGAACCCAGCAAATCCCTCTTTGAAACCAAACCTGTCGAAAAAGCTGTGAGGGTTCTTGACTTTAGTAAATCAGAGTCGCTCGTTACTCAGAAGCTTTCAGAAAACACTTCTGTAGCAAAAACGTCTGCATCGCTTTTTAGTTCTACCTCGCAACCAGTTTTTAGTTTCATGGGAGCAGGAAATAAACCAAGCACTGGATTATTTGGCACTCCTACAGCTTCTATAATTCCTGCCGTTACTCCAAACCAGAGAGAAACTAACGAAAAACCATCTACTGGTTTTGTGTTTGGAGGCTCTTATACTAATACGGCTGCTGAAGAACAAAAAGAAATTTTGACCTTCAAAAAGACAGAATTACCTTTGGAGAATCTGAAAATCTGTAGTCCTTTGACAAAACTTCCAACATCACCTGCAGCTAGCAGTTTTAGTTTTTCGGATGGAGCGAAGTCCGCGACACCGATTTTTGGCGCAAAATCGTTGACTACCCAGGGTAATGAAAAATCTATATTCAGTGGATCACCTGCTAATTCTAGTTCGATTTTCGGAGGTACTACTTTTGGAGGACAGAAAGATTCTACTACTCCTACACATACCGCAGGATCGTTGTCTTTTGGCGACGCATTACAAAATAAAATCGCAGCCCCTACGTTATTTGGAGGACTTACACAAAATTTAGCCTCTACAACAACTCCGGTATTTGGAACTCAAACGGAACCACTTTCTTTTACTCTTAAAAATACGTCGACTACTCCTGCTTCTTCTTCTGGATTTGGAACAACGACTAATGTGTTCGGTGGAAATTCTTCGATGTTCTTATCTGGAGGACCGGTAACTACAGGAAGTAATACCACATTTGGAAATTCAACAGGAAGCATCTTCGGAACGAAAAAAGCAGATGAAGAAGATAAAATCAGTTTTTTACCAACGGAAAATGCTGTTTCGTTCTCCACGCTTGCTGCTAAAAGTGAACAAAATGCTTTCAAAGTTGGTGAGTGATCAATTGTTTTTACTTAATATTGTAGGTACCATTATATTTGTTAAATAATGGAGGTATTTAGGTATGAACTAATTCCATAGACTAGTTGAGATTCCTATTTCAGAATATTTCTGTGAGATTTGATAATTGCAATAATTGGTGGATTAATTAGAAATAATTCCCCTTTGCAGATCCAAACTTTGCATTTGAAGGAGCAGGAACATCAGTCTTTGGACGCAAGTCAATTCCGGGAAGAAATTCTATAAATACACCAAAAAAAAATGAAAATGATTCAAAACAAGAAGATGATGAGAATGAAGAAGAAGACGGAGAGAATGATCAGAATCATGATCCTCATTTCGAACCTATCATTCCTTTGCCTGATGCTATTGAAGTTCGAACTGGAGAAGAAGATGAAGAGAAAGGTAAAATACTATTCAACTCCATAAGTCCTGTCAACCTATTTTATTTGAGGTCTAGAAACTGTTCACTTTTTACCTCTTATTACATTTTTTTGTTACAGTTTTTTGCCAAAGGGCTAAGTTGTACCGATACGACGCTGACACGAAGGAATGGAAAGAAAGAGGAGTAGGCGACATGAAAATTCTTCATCACGCCGAACGTGGTACTTACAGAATCTTACTTCGCAGAGAGCAGGTTCACAAGATCGTTTGTAATATGTTACTGAGTGCAGAACTCGACTTCCAACCTCTCCAAACTTCAGACAGAGCCTGGATGTGGGCTGGCATGAACTTTTACGAAGGCGAAACAAGTCTCGAAAAATTGGCCATAAGATTCAAGAACCCAGAATTGGCTACTGAATTCAAGGAGGCCATCGACAAGGCGATGCGGGCTCTTCAAAATAGGCCAAACACCAATCAAGGTAGTTAATCTCCAGGAACTTATTGGAATACTTCTTTGTGCTTTGTTTTAATTCTTAATGCGTTTCCAGTAAAACGGTATTATCCTCGTATTTCTCCAAACTTTGTTAGTTTTTTAAGAATATACAGTTCCGCTTTATAAGGTTGATAGTTTGCAAAATGAAAATCCTTATAAATTATGTTGTATATTTTTATTTTTCTAAGATAAATTTTAGGACGCTTTATTTTTTTATTATTGGACGTGTCTTTTATGCGGACTTTAATGAAAATAATCATTTTCGACCTATCAACCTCTTTGTATTCTGCTTTATTTTTTTCTGTTACTCTTATGAACTGGGTTATGCCTTTTATGTTCTTGTATATAAAAAAAAAAAAATAAAAATTTCTGCGGTATAAACTTTGGTGTTTAAATTTTTTGTTAATAACTTTCGTTTTTCAATTTTAAATTCGTTCTTTATAGATTGTTCAATCGTAAGTCAATGTTTATAGTGGAATTGAATTTATTCAAATTGCTTTAAATGGTTGTCGGTCGATTTTCACAGGTAACTTTAACTGGCTATTTTTCCTTTTAAATCCATGTCCTAGAAAATTTCACAAGTGAAATATTATTAATTTTAGAAAATTTGATGCTTTCTCTATAGATGGAAATGATAGTGAAAATGCTCAACTAACAGAATACGAACAGGAGGGAGAGGATGATGACGAATATGGCGAGGAAGGAGAAGAGGAGGAGGAGGATTTAGACTGTGAAGAAGTTGAAGATGAAGAACATTCCATCATGTTTGAAAAACGAGCAACTTTGTTTGTACAAGATTTTGAAGAACAGGTTTGGAAAAATCTTGGTATGGGAAGTCTGAAGGTACTCTACGATTCTGAAATTTTTGGCTCTCGAATCGTCATGGAAGTTGATAACAGTGAAGAAGTTGTCAGTAATACTGTTATTAGTATGGACACAACCATGCAGGTAATTATAATATTTATTCTATTATTGTTTGAAGAATAAATTATTTATTACCAAAGGCTTTTTTTATTCAATTGTTTTTAAATATAGTTGGTATAATATCTTTAAATTATACTTGTTAAAGGTGACTGGAAATGAGTGCATATGGACAGCTTTCGATTACGTATTGGATCCTGCAACGAAACGACTGTTGAAAGCAGTCTTCTCTTCTCATCAATGTGCCGAAGAAATGTACATGCATTTTGAAGATGTAAGTGAACAATTTTTTTTACTTTTAATGACACGCAATTTTTTTGCGGAATTGAAAAAACTCTAAAATTCAGAGAGTTCAGATCTTCTTTTGACATAAATTTAAAGTATAAATACATTATACAATTTTTCAGGGACAGGATTATGCGAGAGGAGCAGACATAAGAGATCCACCGATAAATTAGATTCCCGGAGAAGAATAAAAGTGGTACACGAATCGATAAAAAAATCTTTGTGATGAAACATATTACGTAGTAAATATTTCTTAAAAAGTTTTTAGTGTAAAGGTGATTTGGTCTCCTATAAATACGATTGAAAGCATGTTGCTTGATTTTCATCTTTCTTTTAGTTGAAACTTGTTACACTTGAAATTTTACTGGACTGCTCTAGATTATCCTCAGAAAACTTAAAAAATGTCTCGCTATCATAAAATCAACGCGAAAAAGCTTAGTGATTGCAGGAAGAGACGTTTTTTTGTTGATCGCCAAAAATATTTCAACTATTGGCCCGTGATAATTGTATTTAAAAGTAATTACATTTTATTTATAATACTAGGAATCTTTGTATAAATTATTTTACGGTACTTTATCATACATTTCGCAAATGATACAATATTAAATTAATAAAGAGGATTTCTCAAACCTAGCAAACTTGATTTATTTCATTTCCTTTTTCATAGTAGTTTTAGAAGTCAGAAAATGTAGACGTAAACGTAATATTTCAATTTAAAAAATTTTTGAAATAAAATTATATTAAATTAGATACCTAAATAGGCGAATAATTATAAATTGAAAGTCCTAAATTTTATAATTTTGAATAGAATAACCAATGTTTCTAAACTAAAGTAAATGTAGAAAAAAATGAAAACAAATAAACGTATTTATAAAATAGATTAATAGTTGTTAAATCGATGATGATAGTTATTAAATAAACATGTTTTCTTGACAATTTTCTTAATCTACTGAGGAGCAACTAATAAAGTTTTCTTTAATCCCCTTCATGCCCCACCAAACGTTTTTCCAGTGGGTCAGTGGTGGGAGTCAGTGGACTTTGAGCTCTTATGTACAACTCACATATGTGCTCTTATAGGCTAGACTTTGAACACTAGGCTGTCTTCTTTGGTCTTCTTGTCTTTTACAGTCTTTTCAAGTCTCTTCAACTCTTTTACTATATCAGAAGGCTCGTCTTCGTCACGATTTTACTTCTACTTTGTTCGTGACGGTGTAAAGTTGAGTTTCAAAAATGTCTGTAACAGTAAAAGGTAAGAATATCGAACTTTAATCCAAAATCGCGTGCTTCTTTTGTTTACAGCTAAATATTTGAATGTTTTTACGAATGTACATGTAACAAAAAAGTTGCCTTTTAAACTAAAAGTGATTCGCTAATGAAGATGTATTTTATATTGATTGAGAGCAACAAGTGGCATATGGGGTTTGGAAATCGGGTTTTTCTTTTCTTTATAGAAAATTTATAGGCTAGATTTTGGAGTTTTCGATTTTTTGTAATCATTTCATTTTTCCGAGGAAATAAAAACATATTTACTAAAAATATTTTTGATTCATATTTTTATCTAGGTGACTGGCAATTTTAAAAGTAAATTTTTTTGCTAAGTGGGCAAATAGAAATTCAAAACGGGTCATTAACGAATGATAATTATATCATTGTCTTGAAATTTCCATTTATTTACAATTCATAATAATTCTTCTTGAATTTTAAAATTCGTTAGTCTATAATATACAATAGTGCAAAAATGAAAAGTATCAGACTATACACATTTTTTGAAATCCAAAGTCTACACAAATCTTCTTTTCTCATTCTTGAGTAAAGAAACTTTTTGACTCATTCTTGAGTGTATGATATAATTATCATTCGTCAATGACCCGTTTTGAACTTCTATTTGTCCACTTAGTAAAACGATTTATTTTTAAAATTGCCAGTCACCTAGATAAAAATATCAATCAAAAATATTTTTAGTAAACATGTTTATACTTTGTACAATAAAATTTTCGCCTAATAAGTCTCTACTGTGTTTTTTCTGCCTGTAGGCTTTGGCCTTAATTTGTTTGATTTCTGCTATTTTTTTAATGCTAATTTCTGATAAGTACTATCAGCTTCCATTTCTCTTTTTCCACGTCATAATTGCTTTCGTGGATTAACCAATATGCATAATTTGCTGAAAGTATAAAAGATATGAATGAAAATTGAAGGTGATCATTTTTATCGAGCATTATATATTCAGAACCAAAAGAAAAAATTATTGAACATTCTTCTATTTCATGTTAACGTATTTAGGAATTTATGATGTGAAATAGTAGAATTTTATAATTATTTAAAATAAATATTCATTTCTTCTGTAAAAAATCCTGATGAATTATTACCAATTGGTTATGAAATATTTTACTGTGATTGACGTTGGAATAGTACCTTAGTGGGCAAAAAGACATTGACATCCTGAGGACGTCCTAAAGATATCCTTAGGATGTCCATGTAAGACCAATTGATGTCCAAAAGACGTCTTTAGGACTTCAATTGGACTGACATGGACGTCCTAAGAATGTCTTTAGGACGTTCTCAGAATTTGCTCATCACTGGGATGATTTTATTGTGAACTTGAAACGATTAGCGTTGTAATATTTTACAGAATTTGTATGAATTCTCGTGATAATTTTTATCGGGATTTTTTACAGTATATAAATAAAAAATTATTTCAAAAAATTGATTTCAAGAATATGGTATAAAAGGAGAATGTAAAATGAATTCATGAATTTCTTTTAAGGTGTTTTCGTTGTGGGTGCTAAACGCACACCATTTGGAAAAATGGGAGGGATGTTCGCAAACAAAAGTGCAACCGACTTGTCGGTTGTTGCTTCGAAAGCAGCAATTGAAGCTGCCGGCATTCAACCCGAAAAAATCGACAGTGTAGTTTTTGGCCAGGTTTTGACGGTAGGTACTTAGGTCAATATTAAACAAACTGTGAATTATATCTCGGGTGCTTTGCATTTATATGTAATCAAAAGGTGCTCATCATATGAGCACTTTGCTTCCTCCTTATGATGAATTTGCAAATATATTTGCTTCCTCATAGAAGAATATAATTTAAGCTTTATTGAAATGGCACTTAAGCACATTTTGAGATGAAAATAAACCCTAAAAATTTATCAATTTATCTACAATATAAAAAACAATAATTACCTATTACTTTTTAGAATTCTTCAGCTGATGGAGCTTTTTTACCTCGTCACACCCTATTGAAATGTGGAATCCCTCTAGATAGACCAGCACTTGGAGTCAACAGACTCTGTGGATCTGGATTTCAATCTATAGTTAATGGAATTCAGGTATAAATTTTAGTCTCTCATGTACCCCAAAATGATTATATTTTTAATTTATTAAAATATTATTTTCTCTATTTCAGAGTATTTTGGTGGGCGAGTCAAAAATTGTTTTAACAGGAGGAGTTGATAACATGAGTCAAACTCCTTTTGTAGTTAGGAACGTGAGATTTGGAACAGCCTTAGGACAGAAATATGAATTCGAAGATGCTCTTTGGCTTGGACTTTTCGATACCTATTGCAGTTTGCCTATGGGAGTTACAGCAGAGAAACTTGGTGCAAAATATGGAGTAACGAGAGATGAAGTAGATCAATTTTCTTTAAGAAGCCAAAAGCTCTGGCAAGCTGGTGAGACTTTGCAGCTTTTACTTCCAATTAAAGAAAACATTGAAATTTAATCTAACTTTCTATTATAGTCTCTACAAAACTGCAATTAATATGATTACAGCAAATGAAGCTGGACGTTTCAAAGCCGAGATGGCTCCTGTAACTGTGAAATCAAGAAAGGGAGAAATTACTGTCGACGTTGATGAACATCCTCGTCAACAATCTAAAATTGAAGATTTCTCAAAATTGAAATCCATATTTCAGAAAGACGGTTTAGTCACCGCTGGATCAGCTTCTGTAAGACCATTATAATATTAACTGATTAATATTAAATGAATATTAACATCATTATTATATTCAATATTTTTTCTAGGGAGTTTGCGATGGTGCTGGAGCAGTAATTCTCGCCAGCGAGGAGGCTGTAAAATCTGAACGACTTACGCCCTTAGCTCGACTTGTAGGATACTCTGTAGTTGGTGTCGAACCAAGCATTATGGGAATTGGACCTGCTCCTGCTATTAAAAATTTGCTCAAGACAACTGGAAAAAGTTTGAATGACATTGAGATCATAGAAGTAATTTCATTTCTATTTTATATTAAACTTTTAAGTTTTTTTTTTCAATTAAAGTGTCCAAATTTTATCCATTAATTTATATAATTTTTTTTATTAGATCAACGAAGCCTTTGGAGCCCAAACCTTGGCTTGTGCTAAAGATTTACAATTGGACATGAACAAATTGAATGTAGACGGTGGTGCAATTGCACTTGGACATCCTCTTGGCGCCTCAGGATCACGAATCACGGCACACATTGTTCATGAACTTAGGTAAAACGAAATTTATTATTTATTTTTTACTCAATTTAACGTCTGTATTTTTCAGGAGGAGGAAAGCTAAATTCGGTATTGGTTCCGCATGCATTGGAGGAGGTCAAGGAATTGCAGTTATGGTTGAGGCTCTTTAAAGTTTCAAATAAAATGTTCTTAAAATTTAGATTAGTCTTTGGCGTACGTATTGCATTTTTTCTATAAAGATCAACTCGGAAGTAATGCTGTGAAGTTTATACTGTAACTGTTTTTTTGTTTTTGTAAAAAGATTAATTAGTTAGCCGTTGTTAACTTTATTTTTGTAATTTAAAATTGATAAATATTTTTATACATTTTCCAGATTATAAATACACTTTTAAAAAAAATACGCAATATGATAAAATTATTTATTAAATAAAATAGAAAATTAGAATACAGTATAATTTGAACATTATTTAATTTTTTAAATTTAAGAATAAACTAAAAGTGAATTCGATTTTGGGTGTTTTCCTTTGCTTGTATTTAAAACGATATTTAAAAAATAAAAAACTTTCAATAGTGAAACAAGATATGCAATTAATGGAAAGGATAAGAAATAAAATAATGATCTATTAGTAAAATAAACTAAACAAACATAATACTAATTTTTTTATCATATACTTTATTAAACAAGAGATATTGATCTTCTCCATATACTTTTACAATTATATGGATAACACTATAGGTATTTCTAAAAATTGTACCATGCAAAAGTTCAGCCCGTTAATTTGTAATCTGTGTTCTAGGCCCAATAATGTATTATAAATGACATATTTTAGAATTTCTATTAATATAATAACTGATAATAAGCAAGAGCATAAAATATTAACTGCAAAAAATCGTTTATTGTAAGATCTGTTTTCTTCTACGCAACTTTGATATCATATATGATATCATTTATTATAAAATCAGAATCCGCGCTGAAGAAATTTATATACAAAATAGGATATAAAATTGCCTTTTCTATGTTTGGAACTTGATCTATATAAAATAAAACATTTTCAATGTTCTCTGTGTCTTTCATTTTTTCATTAATATCATCAACCGTGCCTTCCTTAACTGCTTTTTCTAATAAAGCAAGATTAAATATATTTGAAAAAATTTCCATGACAGGGCAATTTTCATTATTTTATTTTATTTTTGAATTTCATAATCTGGTCTGTAAACATGACGTACATTATTCAAATATTTTTCATTTTACTTTTAAGAAATATTCAAAACTGCAAGTGAAAAATGCAAATTATTCAGTCTACACACGCATACGCTTATTAAAAATTATGACTGCATTAAATCTATAATTTTTAAATCTACAATTTATAATTTTTTAAATATAAAAACTTTTAATTTCTTGTATAATTTCAAGAGTCTTCATAAGTTCCATAAACTTCCTTAAAATTCCTTTAACAACCTTAAAAACCTGGTAAAATTACAAAAACTATCGTTATATCCCTTAAAATTACTTAAAATCCTATGAATTCTTATTAAATTCCTTTAAGATTCGGTATACTTGATATTCCTTAAAATTACTCAAAATCACGTGACATCTCATTAAAATCTCTTAAAATTGCTGAAAATGCACCGACATTTTTTTAAATCCCTTGTATCCCTTCAAATCCTCACAGAGAAAAAAGGATATTCAATTTTAATACCTTGGATAGTGAATTATGTCATAGCTGGTGACAGCCATCAAGATATTCAGTCAAGTATCTGGAATTATTCAGCTAAATATCATTATCAGTTTCATAACAAATAAAATGTGCGAAAGAAATTAATTGTGATTAAAAGGTAGAAGCTACAAATTATACTGATCTCGGCCGAGATGACCTAGAGTGTAATTATTCCTAAATATTTGTTTATAAAAGCTTTCTTTCGGGCTCAGTATATACCAAATTTGTTATTAATTTTGTCTTATAAGTTCAAATTATTTTTGCCACAGAAAATTTAAAAAATCATTATGCTTTCGAGTTCATAAAATTATTTTATTCAATGCTTTTCCAGAAAACTATAAAACATGTAGGTAACAAACTTTCGATTATTTTTAAAGTACAATTGATCGTTTCATGCGTTTTCCGATATCCTCATTCAGATTTAAATATATGAATATATAATATATCGAAGTTTGGTCACTTTTCTCACCAATGTTGATTGTAGTACATGGGTTTATCAGTTATCAGCGGCTTTTCGGCAACTTTCCTTTCCATGCAAAACTGAATTCACTGCAGCACCCATATGGTCTCTTCTATGTTTTTTTAACTATAGGCAGCTATAGGTTAGGTTTCTGTTGTAACAGGAATGGTTCAAGCTGCTGATGCTGCTTATGCCAGAGTCCCAGAGATGAGGTGGCTTATGCTCATCTCCACTCATCTATCCTAATCTCCCCTCGTTTCGCGCCAAGAAGCATTTTTCGTTAAATGAAAAAAATTAATATTTACGTCAATTCAATCGGTAAAAATTGGGTTATGATATGAAAGTTTAATTAATAAGCTTCTCCGGGAACTTAACGAAAAGAAGATATTTCGTCATTTTCACAAATAAATTTCAGAAAATAATAGAATCAATTAGCTCCTAGAATTTCAATCGTGCCTTATTCTTAATATATTTTTATTCTACATTTTTTTTGACTTCAAGAATCTAAAAACATTTTTTTGTGACTCCTAAAAATACCGATTATGAAAGACGCATAATTTACGAGAAAATTGAGTTTCTCATTTGACCCCGTTATCTCAAAACCGTTAGATTTACAAATTATTTTACCTCGTATATAGCGAATTCGAACGTAAACTCACACAATTCGCGCAATTTCTAACCAATCCGTGTTTCGACAACAATGTGTTAGATATTTTCGAAATATTCGACAACGAATCATCTCTGGTGTTCGATACACTTTATGATGAAAACAAGATTAATTCAAAATATGTAATAATTTTCAAATTCACCCTTTTTGATACTTTCTATGACAAATATCTAGGTTTATTACACCATATATATGTACGTAAATAATTATATTCTACTTGACCGATTTATTTAAATAATGGAAAACGTTAAAAACTGAAAAAGCGATTTTGCATTTGTAATTTTAGAATTTAAAAAAAGTAATAAGATTAGACTTGATAATTTATATTATAAATCGTAAAATAAAACACTAAAAGACGTTTTTTGAATTGGAAGCAATGTTAATTAATTAATTTCAACTTTTAAATTCTAAATATATAAGAAATTGAATCGTTTTGAACCTTTTATGAAAAATATACTTACCAATTCTCATGTAACAGACCCGTTCAAACTTGTCTTTGACACTCTTCGGAACTTATGAAATCATCAAGGCAGACAAAGTTAATTCTAATCAATTTCAATTAACACGGGGTGTCAGAAACTCGGTTATAATGTGCCTGTTATAATAATTAATATTGTTTTCTTCTTCTTTTTTTACGCAGATTAATGAAATTGTTAAAAAAACAACTCTTTCTCTTATTAGACGTATATTAAATCACTTTATTTGTATAATAATATATAATGAATAAATGATAAAAAATGTCGCAGAAATTAATTTGAGTCTATATATACCACATATACAATTACATTTTCGAAAAATCCGAATTCAAAGCAATTTCATTTTCCTCAACCACACTTTCATTTTCCTTTTTTAAAATTCCAGATAAAAATTCATCGCGAACAATACACCTCCAAGGTGAATGTTGTTGCACCTCCTCTACAGTTCTTTTAAAACTTTTCGCAATTTCCGAATTTGAAAATCGACACGCTACCAGAAAACTCTCCAAATCTTCATTCTCAATCTCTACATATCCTCTAAAAACCCACGTTGACTTATTTTTCGACTTCAATTCTAAATTACTTCCTATTTCACATTTTACAACAATTCTACCTTTAAATTCATCTGAAACTGCGTATATTAATGTTTTCTGGAACTCTTGAAATCGTTTTCGTTTAATTGAGACCACCCCTGAAAGTGCGGTTAATCTTTTCCAGTCTTTGGAATGATTATCAAATTTATACAAATCAGCTTTAGAAGAAAAAAGTGCCCCTTTAGTAAATTTTGTTTCGGAAGTTTCAGTTTTATTTCTGAATTTTAATATATCCGGTGCACCAAGCCAAGAAAGTTCCACATGAGAAGGAAAATCGGTTCCCAGAGCTATCGAACATTCTTCTGATTCTGTTTCGTATAATTTTTTTAAAATTTCCAATTCGAATTCATCACTCGGAAGTTCAGATGAATAAATATCTTGGATTTTTTTTACTGCAGCTTTGATTTCTTCTGCAATTTCTGGATCTTCGAATCTGCTCGCGAAGAAAGAGTATTTGACATTTTCGTTGAAATTTGTTCTCCAAATCAAAGTTTTTGTATCTTTTTCTATCAACTGAAAATCCAATGTTATTTTTGACAGAAATTTTTCTTCTGAATCCTCAGGTTTGATCACAAGCATCATACTTAATATTTCTACATCCCTCACTATCCTCATCATTCCTTTACCATTATTTATCCATTTTTTGTTAACGGTATCAAAACCATGAAACTCAGCTTCGAACTCGCACAAAATTTCAATTTTTGATTTATCATTTGAAGAACTCTTCTCAGAGGAAATTGAAAAAGAAGAAAGGGAAATGGAAGAAACTGTTTTTGGAAATTTACTCGAGTTTTCTATCAATTCTGTATTATCTTTTGATGTACTAGGAAGACAACAATCATCCAAATCTGGACTTACTTCATCCTTTAATTCAGTAATTTCATATTCTCCAGGAAAATTTGATACCAAGGCAGCCTGATTTTCTTCAAAAATAATTTCAAACTCCTTTCTGAAAAGTGCACTCATATAATCATCTCGAAAAGCACATCTTGAAGGTGCATGTACTTGAGCCTCAATCACAGATTCCACAAAACTTCTCGCTACTTTTGAATTTATAAATCGACATCCAATCAAAAGACTTTTTACATCTTTCTCACATTTTTTATACCCTCTCCACATCCAGGTTCTGTCATCAATAGCAATTAATTCGATATCTAGTGTTATTTCGTGTCTCAGAAAATCTTGATTTTCTATAACTGTGAGAACTGTTTGTCCAGTACTCTCCAAATTTTCAATTTCCACCACTCCTAACACTATTTTACTCCATTCTTTGGTACTATAGTCAAATTCGCGAACTTCAGCCGTGCATCGAAAAGGAAATCCCCTATTATAAAAACTTTGATAGTATTTTCCATTTATTAAATCATCCCAAGATGGAAAATTTGTAAACAAAGCAGCTTCTTTTTCTAGAATCTCTCTCTCGTGTATTCTTCTAATAATTTCCAGTCGAAAAGTCAGGTTTTCAAAACCTGTTGTTTCTGCAACTTGAACGTATTTAACTGAATTATTACATTTTCTGGCTGTTTCTGGAGTCGAAAATCTACAAGCTATCATGTTACTCTCTTTGTATTTTGAATTTTTTGTTTGTAGTGAAACTCGAAGCATCCATGTTCTTTCATCTTTGACGATTAACTCAAAATCCCGAGTTATTTTCCGGATAAAATTGTAGGGATATGAAGCCTCTGTTTTTATTATGATGAATGATGTTTTTGGTTTTCCAAATTTTTCAATGGAGAGGAATCCCGAGATACTTTCAGACCACTCTCGAGTTAGGAAATTGAAGAAAAATATTTCTACTTTGTAATCACTTGTGTGGTCTTTTAATTCATCGAGAGATGAAGATTGCGATGGTAAATTTGAACCTGTGATGTATTTTCTGAAGAAATTCATCATCTTCCAAGGCGCTGAGATCGATGAGGATTTCAATCACTGAAAAAAAAAGAATATTTATTATGATGCCAATTATATTAATTTTTTTATCAACTTTTGGACCTTTTTGGTGCAAAATTTTATCATTCAATGATTCACCTTTATCATTCACCTCCGATTTATTTTGATGCGCTGATTACGAATATATATAAAAAAAACCCATAAAACACATGGCTCCCCTAGTGAAAGTTCGGATTGAAATTCATTCCGAATCAACCCGATCAATCCGATTTAATCAGAATTAATCCGAATCAATCAAAAATTTCAAAACGAATGAACTTCCAATCCGAATGAATCCGGTCAATCCGATTTAATCAGAATTAATCCTAAATTTCAACCCAAATGGATCCGCATTCATCGAATTAAAGGTTCGGATTTATTTTGAATGTACCTCGGATTAATTCGGGTTGAAAACTTCCTTCGGATTAGATCAGAATGAAACTCTTTGGTTCGGATACAAATTCCGGAATGATTCGGAAAATTTCGGATTGGTTCAGAATGAATTTCAATCTGTAAAAGGAAATCATGGTAAATGTAAGTGGTAAAGGAAAATGGTAAAAGGATATGGTAAAGGGATATGGTAAACGGAAATATTAAAGTAAAGTAATGTAAAGGAAAATAGTAAAGTGAAATGGTAAAGGGGAATTTATGAAAATCGATATGTATGTATCTATTTATTTATCTTCTTTTTAAAATAAAATTTTGTCCTACTTTCGATTATATGGTATTATCATTGTAAAATAGTATTGTTCTGTTTAAAACTACACAAATTCTTAATTAGATAATCAATTAAACGTGTGAAATTTATTATGTGAGTTTAAAATGATTTGTAATTTTCTATAATTAATAATTGTCTGAATGTATATATGTGCAAAGAGCAAAACACGATAAGTCTAATGCGCGTATAATGTGTAAACATGATAACTTGAAACAAGTAAATTTGCACTGTATTTAATGTCTGAAAATTATTATGCAACTAATTTACGATATTGGTATAAAATTACAAAAACAAAATTTTTCAATATGTATAATATACTGTAAGTGTGAATAATATATGAACTTAATATTAATTTCTCCATCATACAAGTTAAAAATCTTGAATTAAAAAACATTTCAGGTTTTAGAATAAATGTTAATCAATGAAATAAAATAAATAATCGTATTTATATATGTGTAACAATTTCAGATATAATATATATTAGGAAAAAAACTTACACGAAGCATCAGTTGCCTAAAGAACTTCCACGTGTTGACTGAGAAGATTGCTTATAATCTCACACAATTTGCTCCTTCCTCCTATTACTTTGTCTCTTTATTTTTATTGAATGTCTTTAAATTATAGGTTGAAAGTGTTTTTCAAGATAGAATTGATCAATCCAGCGGTAAATTTATTTCGTTTCTGATATAATAGTTTCTTTTTCTAATATTCTAAGTGCATCTACCTGATAAATCCTTATCTCAAAGTAAGCGAACTCAATTTATCAATTATCAGCGATAAATACGCATGAGCGTAGAATTTTTGTACTCTCAATAAAAATATTAATACATTTTTGATTTAATATAAATTTGTATGTTATGATTATTATGTAAATTCACATTTTTATTTAACAATAAATAAAAATAAGTGAATTTAGATTTTAATCAAATTATTAATATTCAGATGTTATGAACAAAATTTTAGCATTAAAAAATATCAGGCCCGAAAATACAAAATTGGCTAAATATCTCTTTATGAAACAAAAATTTGAGCCTATTGTAATTATATTACTATAATAATTAATACAAAAAGTATATATTTAAAAAGCCATTGAATAGCGCCATTGTGCTCTCAAGAATTTCTTTTTTCACAAGTACTTTGATGTTGTACGAATTACAGGTTGTGAAGGGGCTTTTTTTACCGATTCTTCTATTGATATGTAAATTAAAAATGGATTTCAAAATTTCCCGCGTTTGTTTATTAACCGGAAGATGCTGACATGTAGAACTAATTTTTTACCATCAGAGTCGCTAGCATCGCCTGACTAACCGCGTGTATGCATAAGTATAACCTGTAAATCCTGTAAATTATAAAAAGCTCCTGTAGATTATAATTACTTATTTTACAAGAAGTTTTAAAGACATTTTTTATTATAACCACTAAGAAAGATCGCGCCAGTATCTGTTATACTTGTCAGATAGTTTCTTTAGACTTTTAAAGTGCTTGAAACCAATGAAACTTTTAATTATCAATATCAGTTTGTAAATATTGTGGTTAATGTTTAGTACTGAATTTATATTAATAAGTTTATGAAAGATATTTCCCTCCTTCTATTAATCAATTAATAAATATGACGTCTCCGTGCATTGATATCATTGATGATATTGAAGATTTAATTTCGTCCCAAGATATCACCCCAAAAGAAAGGTACAGTAGCAAAAAAAAAGTTACTGTACGAGCAAAACGAAAACAAGATCAAGAAGAAGTTCTAGAGCCTCCAATTTATTCTAGTATAATTCCAGGTGATTAGATTTGTATTTAATTATGTTATTATTAAACTTAAGAAATTCAGTAAATTTTTGTTTATTATACTTTTAATGTACTTAGTTAAATAAGGGAATAGTTTGGTAAAAATAATACAAAAATTAACCACTTATTATTCTAGGCACTCAAACTATTTTTGTAAAGACTTGGGGATGCACCCACAATAGTTCAGATAGTGAATATATGGCAGGTCAGCTGGCTGCCTATGGGTACAATTTAACAGAAGATAAAAATCGTGCAGATTTGTGGCTTCTAAATTCGTGCACTGTTAAAAATCCAGCGGAAGATCACTTCAAAAATGAAATCGCGGCTGGCAGAAAACTTGGAAAGCATGTCGTGGTTGCTGGGTAAGATTAACTTTAATTAAAGTATGAAGCTAAACTAAACGAAAGTTAATTCCACAATCGAAAGATTGTTTAAATATTTTTATTTTAATATTTTAATTTCAGATGTGTACCGCAAGGTGCTCCAAAATCCGGATTCATCCAAGGTTTAAGTATGATCGGAGTCCAACAAATCGACAGAGTTGTTGAAGTCGTAGAAGAAACCCTAAAAGGAAACACAGTTCGCTTTTTAGGACAAAAGAAGGAATGTGGGAAAAAAATAGGTGGGGCGTCTCTTGATCTTCCCAAAGTTCGAAGAAATCCTCTGATTGAAATCATAGCAATTAACACCGGCTGTTTGAATCAGTGCACTTACTGTAAAACAAAACATGCAAGAGGAGAACTTGGAAGTTATCCTCCTGACCAAATCATCGAGCGAGCAAAGCAGGCTTTCGAGGAAGGTGTTTGTGAATTGTGGTTAACATCCGAAGACACTGGAGCTTACGGAAAAGACATTGGCACCAGCCTGCCAGAATTACTCTGGAAATTAGTAGATGTGATACCAGAAGGTTGCAGGTTGCGTATCGGCATGACAAATCCACCGTATATCCTCGAACATTTAGAGGAGATTAGTAAAATTTTGAAGCACCCACGAGTCTATAGTTTTCTTCACGTCCCTGTCCAATCCGGAAGTGATCAGGTTCTGTCAGATATGAAAAGAGAATACAGTAGAGCTGATTTTGAAAATGTAGTTGAATTTCTAAAATCGAAGGTCCCAGGTGTTACAATCGCAACTGATATTATTTGTGGATTTCCAACCGAAACTGATTCAGATTTTGAAGAAACGATGACGCTCTGTGAAAAATACAAGTTTCCGAGTTTATTCATTAACCAGTTTTTCCCAAGACCGGGAACTCCAGCAGCCAGGATGACGAAGATCGCTACTCAGGAAGTAAAGAAAAGGACAAAAAGACTTTCGGATTTCTTCCAAACTTATGAACCCTATGGACACAAAGTCGGCTCAGTACAGAAAGTTCTTGTGACTGAAACTTCGCATGATAAAATGCACTATGTCGCTCACAATAAGTTCTATGAACAGGTTTTGGTTCCTATGAAGGAAGAATACATGGGAAAAATGGTGACTGTTCAAATCGTTTCAGCTAGTAAGCATTCAATGAAGGGAGAACCACTTGACGAGGGAGTTTCACCAGCTTTGAAACCCAGTTTAAGGAAAGGAATTGTCTCCGGAGTTCCTGTGGAAATGCAACCATCACTTTTCAGAATTTTAGCGGTAGTCGGAATATTTTTGGCATTATTCGCTAGAATTATGTGGAAATTATTGTTAATAAATTGGTAAATTTGAGATATGATTTATTCCTTTGAATTTGGAAGAGTAAACCGTTAGTTAGAGACTAGTATAATAAATTTTATATTTAATATTAGAGAAACACAGTGGGAGTCGGAACCAGAAATAAAAAGATATGTTTTAATATGATTCAAAATTTACTAAACAAAGATTTATTCAGATACACTAATTGTTCTCGATCATGAAGTAAAATACATGAACATTAGATATTAAATTGAGCATTTTTAGTGCATCCTTACTCGAAGCGTAGTTACAATAATAATCATAAGTCAGCTAGAAAAATATGACGATTTTCTATTAGATTATTGCATATACGATGCACTTTATTTGGTATCACCTTTTCAATACTTAGAAATTTCTCTTTTTCTCATTAAATAACTTAAATCTAGAGAAAGTAATTTGTGTTCCTACAAAATTCTGAGTATTAATTTCACGACAGAAAATGCGCGCGGAAATAGAGAGCTTTTAGTGGACACGTGGCATTTTGAAGGAGAGAGGAAACAACTCATGCTTTCAAATAAAAAAATATAAATACTATATCACTAGACAATATAATACATTCAAGACTGACACTTTACAATCAATTTCAAATCTAGACGTTAAAACAAAAGTCGAAATTTCCGAATAATATATAGGTAAAATTTCAATAAATTTGTTCCCTCTCTTCTTTTACATTAACAAACCCTTTCTGCCATGGTTTCTCTCTCGCACTTATTGACTAATCCACGCAAATTTCCTACTACAAAAACCCCATGGATTTTGCGACTTAACAAAAATAAACAGGTTCTAACTCTTGGAAATCAAAAAGCATCATCAACAAAAGATTCCAATCTCTGGAGGAAGTATTATTCCCTGTTTTCTCACACTCTGCGAATTTAAAATCCAAACAACGGTTCTAGATTTTTTTGTTTTGTTTTTTTGAGGTGGAATGTAATATATTCGCAGACTCGGAAATGACATTCTAAACGAGGAGCAGCGTCTACTTTAATTATTAAAAGGGGAAAAATCGCTGCATTCGTGGTCCCGTAAGGAAGAAACCAGATCTGAACTTGAATTTCTAGTGTAAATCACTTGACCAGACACAGAGAGCGTGTAACTTAACAAGAGGAATGCGAATGAACGCAGAATACTGAAGATTTAAGTAGAACTTCTCTCTTTTTTGGAAATTTTCACGACTATTCACCGTTTTAAAAGTTTTGAGCAAATCATTTCTAAATATACTAATTTATGATCGCCAAGGACGACAATAAATTCGTTCTTGGGTTTGCGGCATCTCTGCTTCCTTTATTTAGTCTTAAACTGGTCTCCCAGTTGGATCAAATGAAAACAAAATGATTTTATATCCGAAGCTCAGATTATAAATCTAACTTCTAAGTTGATACTTAGATTTTATCCATTCTTCCAAATTTAAAAGTCGCGAAGTTGAGAAAATGTAAATATCAGTTTGTTTTCTTTCGAATTTCGGTCACTTAGATTAATAAGGCACTCATGAATTTCTTCTGTCGGGATTGCTAAATGACAACTCGTGCGAATTACCCCTTAAAGACTAAATACTCTCACAAATCTATGTACATACTCGCACTCTTAAAGATATGTATATTTATGGCAAATATAATTAGAACTATAGAGCTGGGTTTAGAGCACATTTGTTAATTGTACTGTTCTCTTAGTTGTACTGTAAAAACTTCCAGCCTCGTAAAAATTTTTAATTTACAACGAGGTATTCACAGGCAGGATTTTTCATCGGTTCAAAGAGTATAGTTTTATTTGAGCTTTTCATTCCTAAATTAAGAGCTGGAATGGTAATCTCAAAATATCTAAACAATTAAACATTCTTACTTCTACGACTACACTTTGTAAATGGCAAAAGCTCGTTTCATTTTAAATTATTCTGAGTATAGTAACATTCTTTAAGAGGCTCTACAGAAACAAAAAATTAGCACAAGAAAAAAAATGTGTACAGAAACTTAATTTCCACAATATTGTATTACACAAAATGACGAGACTTGATTGACGACTAAAATTTTCACGACTAAAGTTATAAAATAAGAACCACGCTTAACATTTTTATTGCATGAAACGTTTCGCCGTTGAACACTTGGTAATTTTACTGAAAATATATTACTCTACATGCGCGCTCGTGTATTTACATGCAGTCTTTTCCAGAAAAGAAATAAAGGTAATTTAAGTTTTTAAAATTAATTTAAAACCTTAGGACGAAGTTATTTAAGGAATGGCGGTTTATCGTTGTTTAATTATTAAAAATATCAAAAAAAGATATATGATCGTAATCGTGACAGGAATGAAAAATGATCTCTTTCCTTCAAGTTTGTACCGAAAATGTTGTATGGCAATCATTATGGCAAAAAATGGCACGAAGTTTACTCGCGTGTACATCAGGATGTGATTCTTGAATTAAGTTCGTTGGTATAACACTTAGAAAAAGCGATGCAAATTTTGTTGGATTATGAAATGTTCTATCGAACCATAATTTGCAAAGCTTTGAAATTTTCCTGAACTTTCTTTAGTCCTTAAATCGATGTCTATCCGAAATAATACTTTCAAGCGACTGAAGACGTAGAAAACTGTCCTCGGACGCGACTAGTAGGACACGAGAAAACAAAACGTTTCTTTCCGGTGAACATAAAATCCTAGACACGCTGAGAGAAACGCTTCGTTGAATCGAGGCTTTTTGCCACTGGCGACAATTATATTATCAATTAAGATTAAATCGATTTTTGACTGCCCGAAATTCACAAATAAATAGGCAATCGACTCTACTACAGATTATCTTTGAAAGCTGGTCAAAAGGCAGGAAAATAAAAAATTGAATTGCACCCCTGAAAATTTTCAGAACACGATTTTCACATCCAGTAAATTAGAATATTTAAAACATACCAAAAAAATAAAAACTGCTTTAAATTAAAGTGTACTTTTGAAAGTTTGGTTTGTAGTTGTCGGTTGGATAAAATTTGAGTGAATGGTATCAATTACAGAAAAATGCGGTTGAACTCAACGCGCGGTAAAAAGTAGTTTTGCTGGATGGTAAGAGTCGAGGAACAGTTCCACTGAAGAGTTGCAGGTGAAACTCAAGCTCTAAGAATCTTACGGCGAGTCCAAAGAATCTTTTATAGGCAGCGATTGTTCTTTTTCCTATTTTTTCTCTTCCTGCCCTTCGAGGATGCTAAACAACCTTTTCGAGGTGCCTCGCATTGTGAAGTTCACAATCCTTTCAAAAGGGAAACTCTTTAAAATGTTAATTTAAAAGCGTTTAAGACTAATTTTTAGATATTGTTTTTTTTAGTAACTTGAAATGCTTAAAATTGATCTTTGTAAAACTACTTTAAGCAAAATAGTCATTAAGATATAAAATGCAGTCTTTCTAGCGACTTGAAAAATCAGTTTTATAATCTGAAAATGTTTTCGAAAAATGTACCAACGAAAAAAAAAAACGTAAATCGTAGAATAAAAATTGAAATCGGAGAGTAAAAGTGAATCTCCTTTGGCGAAAAGATGAGAAACTTCTCAATGCGATGAAGAGAAACTTTTGGTTTCTACTTTCGAACTTTATCAACTATCTAAATCTAAGTTTTTCCGACATTGCTATAGTCGTCGAAGATTTCGCTTGCTTTGTCTGGAACCGACGATGAGGGGCTTAGGCCGCTTCTTGGTCGGGGTGGCGAGTAATGGTGTTTTGCAGGGTCCATTATGAGGATTGGACGAACAAGTTGCACAAAATTCGATGGAGCAGTTTTGCCTCGAACACGTGCCGACGTTCTTTTCGATGTTCACGTAGCATGGAAAAGTACACTTCGGACAAGGCAATAAATGTTCCCATGGCTTGAGAGTGCGACTGGCCTGAAACAGAAAATTAATTAAACGTTATTAATTTCAACTATTGGGATCAAAGTTCAAATAAATAGCTGGAAAGTTATATAAACTTTTGCCTTCTGACTTATAGATGAAAACAAAATTTTTTTAAATTACAAATAACCATAACTTCCTTTAAAAAAATTATAAAAGTACATAAAACTTGTGGAAAAAGTCTGACATATTCCCCTTGAAATATATTTTTAAAAAAACCTTTTTTTAGAAACTGGATTTTGCCAGCATTACAAAGCTTCCTCTATAAGGACGCAGTAATGAGGACCCAACATTCCATTCAAAAATCGAAATATGAAGATAAAATAAAAAAATTTGGCAAATAATGTCGAATAGGGTCTCCTCACTTAGAAATAAAGTATCCGACACAAATCCTAATCTGAAGGCCATCGCCTGCAAAAATATTGGCAAAAATTAATAAACAATTCCATAAAGGCAATTCGCGTTAATCATTATGATGGAATTATTCATGATACAAGGCAAACAGGTCGCAAGTAAAAACCTCTCGATCAAAGTAGCCGCTGGTCCTAATGTTCTTTTGGTATCGCGCGGGCAATTTAAAATTTGTGGTTTCCGTCCATGCTTGACTTTTTTGACCGGATAAAATCAACTCGGAACTCGGTTGCTAGGCAGTGGCACCCAATACTAAAGACGTGAGGACCAAAGAGAAGCACAAGGCCCAATGTTGTAACGGTAGTGTTGTAAATTTCGAACGCCGTTTTAACGCACGGATGAAAACATCCACAGCGAACTCGCACGGTTGAACACATTAGGCTGGCTTCAAATTTCATTTTGTGTGGACAGCAAGGAATCCAACCCCGTTTTATAATCAAAGATAAAGATCATAGGATAGGATGAAATTCAGAGTATTGAGAGAGACCGCGAAGTCCTTATCTTTCATCCATTTTGGTCCATTTTATCATTGTAATTATTAGTGACACCTTCCACTGATTCCAATTTCCAATTCTACAGAATCCACTCTTCCCAACATTCAGAAGATTCTAGATTTATTTTCAATTTAAATAAATTAACATCTTTCGGTTGAAATCTAAGTAATTCAAAAACTTGATTCTACGTTCAATTTCTTAAGAGAGATAAAGAAGAATATCGACTTTTGTTCTTTTTAGATTAATTGGCTGGTTGAATGGAGAAGCGAAATAGTTAGAGATAATTGCAAACATAATTTAAGTACTTTAAGATAAGAAGCGCTAGTATGAGAATTCGCCAATTACATTTAATTTTATGAAAAAAGGATATGAAAAATGTTTTTGCGACAGGTGCATGATGAGAATTAGTACTGAACGTCACTGGGAGTTATAAAGTGCACTTCCTGGGATGGAACAGAAAGTTATAAAATCACCCAATCAAGGATTTAAGACCTCGTGAATGTGAAATGAAAAATACAAAACTTGTTTTATGATACAGTCGAGATGTGAAAACAGACCCTTAAATGTATTATGATTTTATTTTTTAAAGTTACTTGATTTATTCAAAGGCTCATTAATGACCACCGCCTTGTCATTCTAATTATTAATTAATCCTCTTCAGGGTGTAAGCAAAAGTTATCGTCTCGTAAAGATAATGGATATATTTACCTAGTGATGATTTTGCAATTAAATCATAACTAAAAATAATTTTCAAATAAGTCACTCGTGAGAAATTCCGTTCCTTTAGAATAAATATTCTCATGATATAAAAAAAAATGATTTATAAAAATAAATTAATATGAGAATGTAAAAACACCAAGAGCGAACAAAGGAATCAATCCTGAAAGTTGCGAAATAAATTAAGTTCCACTACACATTTACAGTTTCTATTCGATGAATCAAAATGAAAGTAAATTGCAATTTATTATCCAACACTGTAGTGTTAAAATTAATAGCTTTAGTAAATGATGTTATCTTGTTTTGGCAGATAACTAGATAAATGATATGAAGTAGAGGTTTTAAGGCTATAAAAAACTGAGCCTTGCGAGATGGTTATGAGTCCTGTTTTCGAGGTCCTGTATAGTTAAAAATGTTATGCCTTTCGAATATACGCAGTATGAATTAATTATGCAGTATCACAAAGGAATGACTATTTATCTTAATTTTCTAATTTTCGAAATTATTATTTTCAAGTTATTCATTTTTATGGGGAATACTGTTTTTCAACTAATAATATTTACCTCATTTGAAAACTGTTATTTCTTATTAACTTTATGCTCTACGAGTCTTAAAATTCGATCAGACGATGGAAATATTTGTATATCTTTCGCCTCAAATTAAAAGAGCGTTTTTGTAATTCGATATCTCTATTGCAGAGTGTGTTTATATAGGCAAGATTGAATTTCTGAAGAATCTCAGCGGTGAGCTATGTTCGATAATCATTCCGCATGAATATTCTTTTATAGAGTTTAGAATTCTTTTTATAAGTGAAAGTTATGCATTTAAAATTTTAGAATCCATTTTACTGAGAAAATTTTAAGTTGGAAAAGACTTGAAATAAAATTTCTTAGGTCAGGGTCTGATGAGTTTTTAAAAAAGTGCTCCTAAATCTGCTCGCGTTGAACTCTCTCTGCGCTAACCACATGTCGCTTTACATCCTGTGAGAATAAAGAAAGCAACGAAGGGTCGAAAGAAAATGGCGGCGTGTTGAAGGTTCTCAGTTCTCATTTTTTCTCACCCCCATGATATGCACGATCACGCAATTTAGTGGCCTCTTAATATCGAACACGAATTCGGTCGTTTGGTGCCATTACATGAGATATGATTACAGCCCACCTAAAAATACTGCAGGTGCTCTAAAACCTGTATTACAGCATTATAACAGCCTGCAAATTCCATAAAACCTTATTTTATTGTAAATATAAGAATTTGTATTAAAAATTATGAACACAGCTTAATTCAATTTTGATTTATTCATCAAGTCCATTTAATAAATTATGTAGTTGAAAAAATTATTTATTCCTGTTATGTAGTTATAGATAATTAAAACTTATTAAAATTAAACCTTGATCCAATTATCGAATTATCATTCAATAAACTCCCTCACAGAAAGTAGATTAATAATATTGTTTACTAAATCACCATTTATCAATCTTGCACTTAGTCCTTTTATCGCAGTTCTAAATTGAGGAGAGAAATGGTAACTTCAGCGCGTGGTATTTATTCACAATTCGCAATCTTTGAAGTTCTGATTATCATAAATCAATTTCTTGATTATTGCATAAAACTTCTTTCTCGTGCTGATATTAATTCAATTGATTTCTATTTAGTTTTTTTTACTGCCTCGTTCATCATATTCTTTTTTTTTTGCGAACTCATCGTAAGGAGATTTCGGACTTTAGAGCAGGAGTGACTTATATCGTTTTACGGTCTTTAATATACAATGCTAAAAAAATTGAAACGTGAAACTGAGCAAATCGATTTTGGCACACTTTATATGTTCGAGATTGTCTTGAGTAATTTCGACGGAGAAAGGAATCTTGTTAATGAATATTGAGGCTTCAATAACAGCTGAAATAAAGTGTTATACATATTTAAATATTTACATTTAATTTTAAAATCTCTTTATCTTTAAACAAATCATTTTAATAATTGCTTAAAAAGACTTATTTTTTTATTAAATATTATTTATGGATGGAAACTATTTTTAGTATTTTTAATTAAGACTAGAAAAATAATCTTCCGCATTTTTTACAATTCTTTCTTCATTATTTAGATTTCATTTCATTACCTGAAGATATTTCTCCTGCAGATAAAATTCACAACCCGCCAACCGAAATTCTGCGAGTTTAGCATGGTCCCCTATTCGATTTACGAGAGCAAAAGAATAGCATTCTGGACCAACGGCAGCAGGACTAACCAGCATCCAAATACGGTTGTAAATACACGCACACAAAGAACGATGTTCCCGCGTACAGTTTACTTCATTAATTCCTAGTTTCCTGAACTAATTTATTATGACATTTTTAACGTTACGGAAAATTTGGTATCAAAATATTGCGTCATTTCTAATAATTCCATTACCAATATTTACAGACATCGAAGACTTTTTTACGGTTCTCACTTCTCAGCTAAAATTAAGGCCATGTATTACTTATCAAATCCCTACTACCTTACCGACATTTTATCTGTACCTAAATTTTTATTAACATAAAAATCAAATTTTCCAAATAATTTCTTTTTACAAATGTAAATATTTAGGACCAGATGAGCGTACTCAAGTCAAGAAATGAACCTTTCAGCACGGATCAGAACCACTATGAGGATCCTAAAAGTTGACAAGTACATATTTGTAATATATAATTGACTTAGAACGCCCAGGAAGATAAAAAAAAACAACTGCTGCTTTTTATGCAATTCTTAATCAAATTAATTGTCCATTAGACTCGCTTTTTTCCCAAATCAATGAATGAATCAAACCAGATCAAGTTTCATGCTTTCAACTGAAGATATGCGAATCAATTGCTTTAAATTGATGCACTGTACTCACATTCGGACTCGCACAGTGGAACATAAAAGTTTGCAGAGAAAAAAGAAAGAAAAAAGTCAGCCTGAATAGCTCGGGCGGGAATTCGGTTTTGAAAGGGGCCACAGGGCCCGATGGAGACGCGCGCCAGATATATTATACTATCTCTGGCTTCTCTGTTGCCATGCAATTAGAGTCCGTTAATCGGGAGGTCCTCTGGTTTGACCAATCTCCGTGCACGTAGTTACCAAACGATAGAGAAAGAAAGATCAACTAATGGACCAGGGAAAAATGGGGTAAGGGGAAAGACGAGGACGGACGAAGAGTCTCTCCAAGCCGACGAAGATGCCAACAACAACAATAACAGTAACACGTGGATATCACTTCAACCATTAAATCTCTTAACGCCCTAATCTAATAGTTTCAAATTAATTACTCAATATTGAAAGGGTTCACTTAAATTTGAAAAGTTTCTTTTCGTAAAGTTCGTATTACGTTTGATCCATTCAAATATATTTAGGAATCAAATTACAATCTTCTGGTTCGAGATTAAAACTATGCAAAGTCTGAAAAGCAGAAGTTCGCAATATTATGAAAAATAGAAATAATGACGAGGAAACATTCAGTTTCAATTGAAGACCTGCTATCATTAGCTGATAGCCTTTTTTTTATCCGCTGATTTGAATTTGAGTTCCACGAAATTTTACATTACATTAGTCATTCATTACATCAGTTGATCTACGAAATATTTCCACAGAACCAATTCAACAGAAAAATATTGCAGAACCTGATTCCACAAAAAAAAAAAACTATTTGTAATCGATATTAATAATAACAGGAGAATTTAAATTCACCGTAATAAAATTAAGTTACTTGTACACCTATAAATATAAAAATATTTACACAAATTTTATTCTTCTAATCTACTCAAAATAAGTTTCAAAAATTGAAATAGAAATTCGTATCTTTGATGAAGAAAATTAAAAATATTTTTAATCGAAAAGTAGATTAGAAAAGAGTTCTAAATGCAAATTCTTTTTACCGATATTATAAGCTAAAGGGTCCGTAACCAAGCTAAATTAAAAACTTAATTTATATTTAAAATAAAATTTGCATTATTATGAAGTTAGCAAGGTGGTCGAAGCGGATCTTGTAATATCACTGGTATCTTACGCTACGTTTTCCCGCGCTCTTTAAGGAATGCACGCGTTCCACCTACGCGTGCCCCTCGTATCTCAAGGCCAAATGGACCTTAATGGTCTCACAGGGATCGGTCCATTTGGACCACAGAGGTCAACTTTATCTCCCTTGCAATTCAAAAAGGCTACAGAACAGAGGAAATACGTGATAAGAAGAATTAATACAACGCTTTAATTCTCACAAACCGCAAATTATTACCTTTGATTATTCCTCACAATCGCCTTGCGCAAAAATATTGCAAAATTAATTAATCTCACGACAACGAAAAAAAAAAATATTTTACAAGAAATTGTACTTAACAAAAATGAAATATTTGACGTAATTCTCCTTAAAATAAATTCTTTAGACAAAACATATTCATATAATATATAAACTAACAACGAGAATGTAATACAGAGAAGTCTGAAAAATGACTAATAGAAAAAGATTTTTAGTTTATTCCCGAAATCAGTTCGACTCATTTTATGATTCTTAGAGAATTCCCAAATGACTAGAACGTGAGAGTTCTCGTGTTCTCGTCGATGACGTCCTACCTGAGACCCAAGGACGTTTTGGATAAGGTTTTTGATTAGAGGAGAATAGCGTCTAATTCGGGGTCGTTTACTCTTTATAAATTATTCAACTCGCAATACCAAAATGCTTGTAGTGAACTCGAATTGATGCATCTTAACTACCGCATAGCAACAAGCGACTAGATTTCAGCAACTATCCCTGCAATCGATGGTCCTCACTTTCTCGTCGGCTAGCATTTCGAGAAGTGACCTCGTTTTTTTAGACGGCATCGTGCTTAAAAAAATCCCAAACAATCACAAACTCATGTAGAACTACAAAAACAAATATTTATTCTTAGACCCGCAAATATTTTTATTTTTAAATATACTGACTTCAATTTCGTGTAATATCAGTTAAAATTATTATAAAATCAATTATTTGGAAATGTAGCAAGTATTTTTGCAAATAATGTTTTATTTTGTAAAGTATTGCGGAGTAGGTGGTCAAAGAGCAATTAATTTATTCATTATTCGTGACTTCTCTTATCCATAGAGTGTTTTTCTGCGATTTTTTTATAGAGAGAAAGATAAGACGGAAGCCGCCTGTTGCTATGGGAGAATAGAGAGCGTTAATCTCTTTTTGGGCGAGGTAACCTTTGCTTCGTTGGAACCGAATGTGAACGAGGCAATAGGTAAAGGCCTCCTCTGATTGGCGGATTTGGTTGTCGCAACTTTTTCGCAAATTCCGTCAAAGACTCAGCCTATTAGTATTTAAATCTTAACAACACTTGTATTTGTACTATTCAAACGACTTTGAGATCCTATTTGCCTTAGAGTCTAGATTCTAATTCGAAAGATCTCAGCAAAGCAATTTTTCAAAACCGTTATTCTCCGAAGAAAAGAAAATTTAAATATACAATGTATTTAAATAAAAATATACTTAAAAACAATTTACTTAGAAAATAAAAAGACGGATCTGATTAACAATATAATTCCTTATGATCCGCACGTTCTAAAGAAACTCGAATTTGAAGGGTATGTGCAAAATGAAGTTCATGAATTTAAAATATTTTCTTGGTACTTCTTTTACATTATCAACTTTATCTATCATCTAAAAAGAGTAATTTCCTCGTCTGTATGTCATTCACAATCTGACTGTCCTTAAATCTCTGTCGAAAATTTTGTATTTAAATCAACTTTGCCAACTAAACATCTTCATCAGGCTTTTTTCAAGAGTTTTTTCAAATTCTGGTGAAGATTAATAGAAAAGAAAGACCGATAAATTTTAAATATCCAGATGGAGTGTTTTTTTTACTGGATTCAAAACGACTGCATAAATAAGAAGCAATTATATATTTTTAGAAGAAGAGAATCTGCTTTCATCGAGTGGGTGTTTGTTTACAAAATAGTACACGCAAAGCAGTTAGATTCGTTGACTCGATGAAACGTAGGCGTCATTCAACTTCTTTTGGAAAGAAACAAAAAATAGTTCACTAGCGAGTAAATTTTGAGTAGGTTACTCTACCCACTACAATGTGTAAAAATACGCCTAGAATGATGTCTCATTTAGGTGGAATAAATTTTTCTCACTCTCATAAATTTAGCCTAATAAGAGGGAGAAAAATTTATTTCATGAGTGCTTTCGCAGACTGATTCGGCCTTAAAGAAATATTAAGTTATACAAATTTAAGCTGCAAGCATTCAAGGATGAGTTTTAAATTGGACACGTAACAATTTTAAATGATTTAAGAGTCTCTGATTGATACTGACTGCAAAACGATTACACAGTGAATGCAATAATCTGCATCAATTGCTCACTATTATCGTTTAGGCTAAAAAATGAAAGCAGCCTCAAAGAATTAATAAACCTGAAATCACTTGAAATCTCTTGAAGTCATTGAATTCTTCTGAAATGTCTGCATCTGGAGACACTCGAAAGTCTTAAAATTACCTAATCACTAAAAATAATAATGTTAAATCACTTCAAGTAACTTTAATATTCAGTAAAATATCCTTAAGTAGCTGAATTAATTTTAATTCATATATAAAGTCGCATGAATTCACATCAATCAAGGGAATTCATTTTCTTGAAATTTCGTGAAGTCAGTAAAATCTTATGAAGTCTTTGCAACATCCTGAAATATCTTTAAGTCAGAAGTAGGTAAGGCCACGTATTAGTTATCCGACTTTAAATATTTTTTTAAGCATTTGATACGTACATCTGCTACGAAAATTCAATTTTAATTATTAGTTTTCTAATGTGATATGTGCTTAAAAATTTGAAACGTGGTTCCAAGCGCTAAATCACGCAAACTTATTACATGGTCCTAAAATCACCAAAATTTTGTTCAGAATCTAACGTGGGAATAAATTAGTTTGGTTTCCAAATAATCGAGTGATTGAAATCTTTGGAGAAAACCGGTTCCTAAAAAATGTAGTTTCTACAGCTTCTGAAAAGATAATCTCGTAGTTTCTTAACCCGAGTCTTCGAATATTCAAATTTAATGAACTTGCTGGAACGAGGCGAGATTAAACAAGGTATTTTCTTTTCATATGACAAAGCTGGGCAGCATAAGCGCACAGCCACAAGTCAGTTACATTTCATTGAGAATGAAGGAGAATTCTGATGAATGAACTGCGGTATCTGGGCGGTATGGAGAAATATGAAGAAACGTAAAGGTAGAGGAGAGGTTATCGAGCACGAGCGTCGGATGAGATTAGGCTGAGGCCGGTTTTACGGTTTTATCTCAGCGGTTAGCGCCAGCTCTAAGTTTATTTACACACCCAGTTTTTCAACTTCCGTATACACCACTTCATATCTCATTGCTACTAGTTAGACCAATTAGAGATCAAAGGTAGAGTTTGGGTATTTAATTATGTAATTAGTCCACGAGCGAAGTGTGCCGCAAAAAAAGCACTTTGTTAAGTGTCCTAACTAACAAGCTAAACTCAAATTATTCAAAAGAAAATATTTAAAACTATGCGATGGGGGCAAATATGGATGGATTTTAAATTCCCAGTTTAAATTTCAACTTCGTTATTCAAATATCAGAAAATAGGAAATGAAATCTAATTTTGGATTGGAATTTGTCACAGATGTGCAAACTTTCGATTCCCACGCTTAGAACAGTTGTCATCATGCTCATCAGTTTAACTTTATAATAAGCACCTGGTCTCAAAAACAAACATGGTTCTATGTTTGAAAGGGGTGAATTCTCACTTAATTATTGGGTGTTCTCATGTTTCGCTTTATTTTTATTATGGTTTCCTGAATTAAGAAAATATGTATCTCTGAGTAAAAATATGTTTCTGTTTTGAAAAAAAAAACAAAAAAAACAATATTAAAAGAATTTTGGATAGTGTGAAATGAAAGGGGAAATATAGAGATAATTAATATTTCAGCACTGAACTCGGGACACTTGTAGACACGAAGACTCGGTGTAATGATCCTTTGCCTTTTATGATAGAGTCGTGCGACGAATAATCATGGGGGAAGTAATAGTCGCTTGGTAAGTGTAATTGCGAACATGCACTTCCATAACGACCATTATGTGGGTATACTGACTTGGAGAAGAAAGGGATCCGTTGACTGTATGAATTAATGCATTTCAATGCACTCGACAAAATGAATTATTTTTTTAATTGAAAGCTACTATAAGTAATAAGTTATTTTGTTTGCAGTTCAATTTGAAATTAAATTAATAAATATTTTCCAATATGAATAACAAATAATAAGAAATGCCCCAAATTACAAGTGTTATATCTTTAAATGCTTCTAATTGCAAATTCTAGTTTTTTTAACCGTTTTATAAAAGAACTCATACTGTCTTCTAAAAAAAATCTTTCAAAATTCAATTTTTCAATTTCCCTGACAGAAAGTTATTAAAAATGAAAATAAATTTTCAATAACACTGCTGTTTAATTTTTTAAAAATTTCGCGTAACATTACTTTAAATCTTTTGAAACTTTTATTTATTATTATATTATTAATAAATCAATTTCTATTTTCCCTGACAGCTACTCGCATTTCCCTGACTTCCCGGACATGTGGCCACCCAGCAAGTAGTGTTTTTCAGTTTGCTCGAACTGCTCATTTTATCTCGCTGTCAAACGAGATGTCAAAATTTTAATTATTCAATTTAAATTTTCTTCCCTGGTATTTCCAAAACTAATTGCAAGCTTTTCTCTTTTATCCAAATTTGAATTTTTGCAAAAGAAGTTGAGAAGAAGTAGAGCACGTATAATTTTCAACGAAGCAATTTTTTATAGCTCACTTAAGAAGAAGCTACATTCCTGAATCAAGGACTGATATAAAGTTCAATAGCTTTTGTCAGTTCAATCCAGCCTCTCAGCTTTTTGGCGCGCGTTCCCACCAAGCAAGCTGTGAGTCTAGACTGGGTTGCTGGGCCCCAATGATGACGTAACATTGTTTACTTTGAAGTTCTCCCTTGGCAACAGGTCGCCTTCCGCGGTGCTAAAAAGAGAGAGATTCGAGTGTGATGCTCTGACGAAAAAAATCGGAAGGGAGGTGGTCCCATGAGTCTTTGAAGTCCGCAGCATCCACAGGTCGAGATCCCCTCTAAAATCACCATCCTCCTTTTCTTATTTCTCCCCCCCCCCACTCTCTCTCTCTCATCTCTGAATCATCTCTGTCCACTTGCTTTATTTTGCCGTGCGATTCAGCATCTGCATCCTGCGTTTTAGCCTTTTGCTTGTTCCGCCAATTTCATCTCACATTTTATCACACTTTATGAGCACACTTGAATCAGAATTTAGCTTCGTCTCTTATTAAATGAGTCGTGGCGCTTGGACCATTTTTGGATCACTCTGAATATTTCTCTGGACCGGAAATATTCATCCGGCATGAAAAATTAGTTTATTTAGAAGTTATATTCCAGTGTTTGAATTTGGCTTCAAATTTTGTTCAGCTATCATCAGTAGAGTTCAGTATTTCCATTATTTTTAAACTCTTTATTTTTTTTAAAGAGGCTTTATTTTTCAAGTCTTTGATATCCTTTTACATTTTTCTATCTTTTCTAGTCAAATTCCTAGCTATAATTTATTTGCTTTCGTTTTGAACGTTTATTTTCCTCAGCATAGACCACATACCTGAAACTGACGCTTTGGTTTGAGAAGTGGATTTTTATCTGAAAATTGAACAATTTTATTCAGCAGTCTGAGGGTCAATCGTTTACTTTAACTTCGTATCGAAGTGTGTTTTCGATAAGATATTTTCTAACAGTTAAACTTCAAAAATATATCTCTCCTCTGACCTAAACATACAGATTTTGTGTATCTTCCTTCAAATATTTCAAATATCCACTTTCATGAGAGCCTTTAAATCTTCTATTTTGTATTGCATTGTACGTATTTTTGTTTATATCTTTTTATGAATGCAAGTCTGGGAGGTTCATTGTCTCCTGGAATTAACCTCTTTCTTTTTTAAACAGGTCCTTTTCTTCAGATAAAACGAGGTACGAGCGTGCAAATAAGCGTTACAATTTTTTCAAGGATTAACGCGAGCCTCAACAGCTGATTGTTTAGTTTAGCGTAACATTGCCTTTTTCTCACTTTTTGGGCATTTTTTTTCTCATTCTTTATTCCCCATTCCTCCTTTCACGACCTAGTCAATGGTCGAGTGAACGAGATGCAACGGAATGGAATGACGGTATTCCGCGACAGCACAAGCAAAGCTTCCAGACGTCCTTGATAACTCAGTGACTCGGTTCACACGGACTTGTTTACCCCGTTGTAACGGAGTGATGAACACCCTTCCGCTATTCCTGTCTCTATAACCGGTATGCTCACATTTTCTTCTTATTAATCGATTTGTCTCGTTATCAGATTCCATAGGAAGCAACGGGAACTGTCTATCTAGTATCATCTGCTAAAGATGAGATGAAAGTGAAAGGCTCTTACATATTAATCGGATGCAAGCTGCACCAGAAAGTAAAAGTGATCAGAATTCGATATGCCAGGTCTTCGAACTTCAAATCATTCAAATATGAAAACTTGAAATTCAATTAATTAAAGATTAGGATATTTTTAAATCCACGGAATGGTTCGACAAAAATAAGTCTCTGATGAACTCACCAGTTCATTGGCACGATGATAATTTCGTTGGGTGAATGAAATAAATTGCAAAAAGTCGATAGTCGAAATCATAATAACCTTATCTAAATTGGCTAAAACTGGATAACTTCAAACTTAGTGTAGCTTTATCAATTCATTCATATTTTACAACGGCTTCACATTATTGATACAGGAAATATTTACCAATACTCCACGTGCGAGGTTCAATTAATTTATTCATTTACACATTCTAGTTAAGTGCGACGTATCTCGAAATCAGTACAAATACCACTCTCATTTTTAAATTACATATTCATTCAATTCTACCACGAGCAAATTAATTCCACTACATTGGTTTCCAACGTTCAAATCAAGTCATAACAAAAAGAGTATACGAACGTGACTCAAAACGATACACAAAGTATAAATAATTAGCAAGCTGTAAACATTTCTTTGATAATACGTTCAAAGAAATAATTTGTAATGTATAGAAATATATGTTTTTGAATTTAAAAAAAATTCTTTGCATCAAGCAAGCATTTTTTTATATAGCCCGTACCAATCTTACATTGGTATTCCGACTTTAACATAATGTAATAATGACTTGAAATCTTTTAAAATCGCTTTAAATTACTTAAAATCAGTTGGCATCCCTGATCTCGATTTTCAAGTACAGGCGACGAATAGAAATCCAACCAATGGGTGAAAAGAGATTGTGGCTTCAGATTTCTGAATCGCGAGAAACTATTTTCGATTTAATTCTACCTCTTTTTTACATTAGGATTTTTTCTAAAAATTAACTAGCTAAGTAATCAAATATTACAAATAATTATATCCAAAAATAGTTTCTTAATCTTGATAGGGTTCTTGATAGGGTACTGACCAGTTTTTCCTACGTGGGGTATTTAACGCTTTGTGGGGTCCTTACCAGTTTTGAGATCGGGACCACACTTTAACTACAGCAAACTAGTTCCGCCAGAACCCCATCTAAATTTCTGCACGGGAAGGTCAACGAATAAATTTCTTTGAATTGAACAAAGTTTGTTTCATTGCTCTAAGAAAATTTTGGTTTGTACCCACATCCCCCCTCTCGCAAATTCTCTCAATTCCAGATGTTCTGAACATTTGTATTGTTTTATTACAAGTAAAATTAAGATCTTCCTGGGCCCGCTATAAACAAAATATTTGAAAAAGGCTCAACTCCGACAAATTCTAAATACTAATCCTCCAAAAAATTCCTATCGACATCCCTAGTCCCTACATGTAAGTTTCCAGCTAAAAATATTACTACACAAACTTTGTTAAATTCAAAGAAATTTTTTCATGATCCTATATCAAAGAAATGTTTGTTTGATTCAAATAAAATTTTTCTTGGTATTTTCTGAGTGTACGTGTCAATATAATGCTCATTTCGAGATTCACTTCATCCACTAATTTTAATTCAATTGCTTTTCTACCGCTTTCATTCTCTCGATTTGAGAATTAGAATTCTATAGCCTTCTCCCTTTCTCTCTCACTAATGTAATTGTCCTTGTGCAAGCTACAAACGTTATTTTCTCCCTTTCTTCTTAAACTTTTTTTTTTATTTTCATTTCCCAGTATCGCCTACTGAGAGATCCGCTCCATTCGCATCATTCTTTCATGTCTCGTGTCTCCCTCCCGTCAACAGTCAGCTCTCTCTCGTCTCTCTTTTTCTATTACTTCTCTCTCTCTCTTTCTGTCCGGCGCGCGACTTTCTTGCCTCGTGCGCCGTCTGTTTTGCGAGAGAGAACGGTCCTTGTTGCTATGCAGGGCTCCAGAGAGAGATCCGCGAGAGAGAGGCCGATCACCCACTGCGAATGTGAAGTGAAGGAGATGGAGAGAGATGAAAACCATTGTGATTATTATTCGCGATTCGAGACCCAGCGCCGTCCAGAGAGGAAGACGCAGTTTGGCACTTGGTCGTTTTTCTCTATCTCCCTCCTCCTTATCCTCTTCTATCTCTTTCCTCATGTATGCGTGCATATTTCTCTCACGGACCCACGCCTCCTCCTGCTTTCTGATACGAATGCGAGATTCAAAGCAGTCACAAGCTGTGTCGACGCCCTAGGCAAATTAGCAAATCCCACTCAAGAGTCAGAAAAAATATGCAATTCGATATCATTAGGTACAATACTTAGTGTCGTTTCAAATTTAAAAAAAAGGGGTTTATAAGCCTCATTCTACCTTTGGTACACAAAAATGAGCAAAATACCTTTCACGGAGTATATAGTCACTTAATTTTGTTTATTCAAGTCTTTAGGCCTTTAATATTTTATATTTAATTAAATTAAGTGTTTGGCTTTGTCCCATTTAATTCCCATTTTAAATTCGATCCGCTCGGATTTCTCTGGACATGTCCTTATATTAGGGCTTGTGTGAGTTGTCTTACAGGATTTTTTACTTTGTCAAGATTTTTGTCTTGAATTTTTCCACTCAATACAAAATGTTTGAAAATTCTCTTTTATATTTAATACTTTGTTTTCTACTGTGCCCTACTTTGCACTCTTTTTCAAAATTTTCTGTTCCACCTTGTCCTCTTTTTCAAGAAAGAGCCTATTGTTTTCT
Organism: Synergus laeviventris; assembly: GCA_032275145.1. Classification (NCBI taxonomy): domain Eukaryota; kingdom Metazoa; phylum Arthropoda; class Insecta; order Hymenoptera; family Cynipidae; genus Synergus; species Synergus laeviventris. The sequence goes on along the minus strand of JAUESI010000008.1, from coordinate 5,075,421 downwards.
GAGAATGTAAGACACTTACTCGTTTCATTGAACCAGTAAAAATATTTTTCAGCTTCAAGATTTAAAATTTATATTCTCGGCATATTTTTTTGATGGGGATTGTAATTTTCTTATTTCAAGTTTGAATAATTGCGGATTAACCTGTTCTTTAAGTGTGCTAGGTATACGACACGTGTTCTTGTTCATGAACGAACGAAAAGTATTTACGCGCCAAGCGGCGGAAGTGCCCGATGAATGACGAATAATGAATTCGCGGGAAAGGCTCTCTTAGCGCCATTCATAATTTTATTCAACATGTGAAGTGCAGATTAATTCAATTTTTATCATCAGCAGAAACAGCACAGTCTACATTAAATTCCTTTTAAATTCCGAAATAAACGAGTTGCCAATTCAATAAATTAATAATACCTTGCATCCTTAATTCGAAAGGCGAAAATAATTTCCTAATAAAATGTACTTATCTGATCATCTAGATTTATTTTCCAACGAGAACTATTTTATAAAAAGAGCTATAAGCATTCTGATTAGTTGGATGGATCCTTATGAGCTCGAAGAAGACCTCGAACGATAAATTTCCGGTGATTCAGCGCTATCGTGAGTCTTTTTTTTATTCAATAGATTAACGAATCGATAATTTAAATAGCCCGATTAACGATTGGTTGAAAAATCCCGCCAAAAAGCGCGCGATAATTCTTTTCTGGGAGTGGATTGTGAGCCGAGAATTGAATAGCAATATATATTTTGGTATATGTATATTGTATGTACATTCAGTAGCTTGATAGCATGTATAAGAAGAAAGGTCGGCTTTGACGGAAACGATACTTAAAAATGTACTCCTGCTTGGAAACCAAACCAGGTAAAAAGTGGGCCTTGTGGCGTCAATATGTGATGCGCGTTCTCACAACAGATATTCAATTCTGTTGCTGTTGCTGACCGAGTGATTTTCTGACGTCACATGGCCATATGACCAGCCATGTGACCTAAGGCTGAGCCCTCTGCATCCTAAACCTAATCTCAGCTGAGTAGAGGCCCGTTCCTTTCGGAATCAACTCTTTTTTCCCTTGTCCCGTTAACGGACTTCTATTTTGAACGAATTGCATTGAGGTACACTTTTAAAATACCCACTAACAGTATATTGGGTTTATCTTTTTGTTGCCCTTCTTTAGGAAATGGTACCTTGATTAAATTTGGCAGATATTATTTCTAATTATTTTTGCGATGGGAAAAAATGAAGATAATGCTCTAGACAATTGATAAGAAAATCCGTGATGTAGGGGGCGTATTTTAGAAAAACTAGGACTTGGGAAGTCGGGTTGACAACACCAGCTGCCATTCGAGGTTTGTCATTTCGATTTTGAGGCACGGCGCACTGTTTCCCATTCTCTTTGGCTTTTACTGGCCGCGTGTTGGATTACTACACATCTCGTTAGAGCCAAGCACGAAGTTTCAAAAGCGAACCCAGTACATGGAATAGGGGCAGCTGTTGCACATTCCTCCGTCCCTATATCGCCCTTGCCACTCCCCGGTGTTCCCTTTTTTTTTTACCTTTCTCATTGCCGCGACATCGTGTAGGGATAAAAAAATTTTGAATGCAACGTCATCAGACTAATCGAACTTAATTAATAAGACTTGTTCAGGTATCTTCAACAAAGGAGCAAAATCTTCTCTTCAGTATTTGCAATAAAAATAACAAAATATCTCACTCTTAATATTTTTGGCATCGCTCTAATCAGCTATAGTCTCAAGTAAATGAAGATGAATTAGTATAAGAGTCACTTCTAATTTTATTTGCGAGATACCTCACTTATTATACTTGCTATTTTCGCGGGTCGTGGATCGAAGGGGTTAAAGGCTGTTAACGGCAGTTTTAAACCATGAAAAAGTTTGCTACTGTTACCATGCAAGATAAAGTCCTCCCGCAGATTGTATAAGGCTGCAGGCCTCTTTTGCTATCAGTCTCTACCGGAAGAGTCTCCGACCCATCAAATTCAATTGGCATTTTCGCTCCAGATTGACGTGTTTGATCGCACAATAATTGGAACATGATAAGGACTGCATGTAAATAAATTTTTAAATCTGTCCGCTTTGCGTGCACAGTTTCATCACATGTCGCGCTTTGCGCGCCTGCACTCGCTTCATAACCATTATCGCTGCTACAAGTGCTACATACTCTTCTTGCTTTAACTACTTTAATTTGAAATGAAGAGGAAAACTAATTTACTTAAGGTTCTATTGACCTTAAGGAACATATTCTCATCAAGCCACTCGCGCTTCGCGCTGGATATTAAATTTCATTTCAAACTCATTTAGACCTCGCGCTGCGTGCTCGGTCCTGTTCGGTTTTTAACATCAATTTCAACACCGTGATGTGTTCAGATTTTTTTGCTTTGTACCTATAGTTCTATTTAAAATATAAGTAGATATACATATTCATAGAGGGGAAAAAGGAACGAAGATTTTTAAAGATACGCGTGGATTTTAAAAATTTTTCGAATTTTAATTTGAAAGTCTGATACTTGTGGAGAATTTCAAGGCGCATATTTTTTTCTTCTTGTAAAAATGTGTAGGTTTTGAAGTTTTAGAGATAATTGGGGAAAAGTGGATTTTTTAAAAACGAAAAATTACAATCTTTTCTCAAGTTGACTCGCGCTAATTTAGCCAATTTTTAGAATTTTTTGAATTTATTAATACGAAAGTACGTGTTTAAGTCTTCTGAAACTATCTAAGAAAGAAAAATGAAAATACTGTAATAAACAAAATAGTTGTTAATTTTTTTTTGAGAGAGATTGCGAAATCATGAATTTTAACCATCAAGCGCTTCGTTTAGCGAGCGAATTTTAAGTTATGAAAAACTTTCAGTGAGAAAGTTGTTCGTTAAGGTTCCAAGAAGTTTTCTGGTAAATTTTAGCTCAATTGGATTAATATTTCAAGAATTATGAATGTTTTTAAAATCAAGCGGCAATCTTGACGCTGCCTAAAAATGTATCTTGTCGGTTACGTACGGGCTGTAAGAAAAGATGTGAAGGTCAAGTCAAATATATCAAAACAAAACAATGCACAAAAATATACCTGCTTTTAGATCCCTTCTATAAATTCTAAAAATAAAAAAAAAGAATCAGCGAATTGATTATTTTTTAGATAAGTTAATACCTTATTAATAAGTTCAAAACATTCTTAAAGTTGGCTAAATTAGCGTCGAGATTTAATGCAATAGAACGAAAGTCATTTTCACACAAAACCAATATGTACCTTCTCATTTGATGAGAATGTAAAAATAACAAACAAAACAATACTTGTATCAGGACTGTATGCAAATATTTAAAAAAAACTGATTTTTCAAAACTGATGATTAATTTCCAGAAGGATTAGTTTATCAGAACTCTTTAATTAATCGTCGAAGCGTGATAAAAGAGACAGGTGAAATTGAAGGAAATGATGTAATGTCGAACCGGAAACAAGTTGCTGGTCAGCGGAAGACAAAACACATGTATTTCCCTAATTATTTTAGGCACGACCTCAAACACGTGCCGCAGATAAAGATAAGAAAATAAAAAAACCCTGCAGTAATCTAAACCTAAGTAGTCTCCGAGAATTTCAAATTTAGGGTAGATATAGATTTAAATTAAATTAAGTATTTATTTACTTATCGTATTTATCTTTAATAATAACTTCTATCTGAGTTTCTTGAATTTATTTCAGCCTGGCTGGATTATTTCTAAGAATCGAGTTTCGGATGCGGTTGTCATTGGTCACACAGAAACGCTTTGTTCTGTCTCGACTACCCTTTTCTCTACCTCCCTTGTTCATGCTCCTGCATTTCAGTTCCCTACTTTCACATCGTTATTCGCCCACGTTCAGGTACGCAGCAAGCAAACAGAAAATCGTTTCGGTAAAATTCTCTGTAAGAAGATTGAGAAGTTAAACAGAAGAGTCTCAAATAAGGCATCTGCCTTCTATTTCTCGATTATTATCTCAATTTGCATATCTTAAAGAAAGATAGGGGTACTTCAAGAATCTAGACTTCGTAAAACAGAATCCTAAGTTCAAAATTGGTCATGAGTCCTACCACCCGTGTCCCTATAACTCTATAAGACCGCTGATTGGTTCACTTGTTGCGATTTCACTCTGAGTATTCATTTTGTCTCATTTTTCATTTGAAGAATTTTTACCCCACTTTTAAAAACGAAATATTCTGATTTACTTTTTACTAGTTTATTTTCAGCCGCTCGGTTGAATATTGAGATATTAATGGTTAATGTGTCCATTTTTCAACCTTTATTTACATTCTTTCAATAAAAATATCCTGGATAGCAAGAATAGTCTGGCAAGTATGAAGCATTTTAACTTTAATCAGAATGCCAAAAATGCTTCAAAATTCTTGTGGAAAAAACCTCTCAATTAAAAAACAAGATCAAAAATAAAAGATTAAGATCATTCTCTAGATAAAACTCCAACCACTGATGCCCCTACTTTAATCGAAATTGCTGTAAAATGAATACTGCGATAAAAAAAATTTCAGTATAGAAGGGGACGGATAACGTGAGAATTTATCATGAATTGCATGGTGTTGCACGCACTGATTTTTTTTATGCTATTCATACCTGAAGGAATGCATTATCGATCACATATAATCAAAGGGAATACTAAACCGAAGGGTCGCTGAAACGATAAAGATAAATACCATCAGGTACCTGAAATTCGTTTCCAAAAAAAATGATACCATTCGAAAATGAATGAATAAATAAAGATCCAAAAAACATTCCTAAAATGAAAATTTAAATAATTGGAAATTTATTCAAGATATTGCGAATAATTGCTCAATAAAAGTTAACGAACTTTATTTATCAAGTAAATTAATTCGGCTTCATAGAGAATTTCGCAAATTTGCGAAATATGTGAATTTATTAATGAAAGGAAGTGTGATCAATGTTCGAAACAAGAAGTGAGAAATGGCAATGAATGGGAAGATCTGAGAAGTTTTTATTGACACTACTATGGTATTCCTCTTATCGTAAAGTGCCGATTATTTTTTTTGTTTGTATCATTACAGTCTTCTTTTTGCACGTTCTCCACCAGTTCACACTTCATGTCACATTAGAGAGAAGAGGGAGAGAGGGAGCGTGACAAAGTAAAAGAGTCAGAGTTATAGATATATAGATATATGTGGGGAAAACACCTGGCCAGGTGCACAAGCAGTCGGCTCCTGCAAACACGTGGTCGTCTGGTGGGATAGTTTAGACGCGTTATTCGAATTATAATATGAATCAAGAGCGAAAATATCGAGGGATGATTTTGTTGAGAATAAAATCGTCCCTTTTACCTTGAAATAATTCAGGGTCAGCTTCCAATCTGCGAGGCGATGATTTCAAATCGTGGGAAAGTCTTTACAAATCATATAAAAAGACAAATTTTGTACTAACAAGAATTTTTCAACGGCTAATATGTGATAAAGAAAGAACAAAGTCAAGAAGCTATAATCAGTATATAATTTTTAATTATAGATTAACAAACAGAGAAAGGGACAGGGGTAACCAACCATTCGCATCCTCGACTTAACCGGAAATTCCCTTGAAACTTGGAAGTCGCTCGAAAGCGGAAGATCATCAACAACGGTTTCCGGCCAAGAAAGCTAGTTAGAGTTCCGTTGCTCGATTTCCCTTCTTGGACGGTTATACACGCAGCTATTAAAGTGAGCACAGGTGAGGAAAGAGGAAATAAAGATAGGGGTTCAACTGCCGCAAATAAAATTATAATTAAACTGAACAATGGACGACACCCTTTTCACGATGAGTATCATTCCCCTAGAAAAATGCAAAGCCTTTGGAATACTTTCTGGAAGACGAGTGGCAATACCTTCTTCAAATAGTCAAACTTCCTGCAGATAAGAAAAGCAAATTATAACTCTATGTTTGCTTCTACAAAGACGATTATTTCATTTTTATGGGGATCAGAGGAGTTAAGAGGATCAGGTGTAAGATAACCTTAAGGGTTTCCCATAAAACCGCAAGGCAAAATAAATAGCAAATAATACGAAACTCAAGGAAGCCTCTTTCATTTTCCCGTCGGAGTTCCTTAAATAATCTTTACCGTGGGAATACCCCGAAATATTGTGTAGAATAAATTGAAATCCGATAAATGAACTATATAATTACAAAGCTTATTGATTAGGGCCTTTAAACATTTTTTTATTTCATTTAGCTTGAATTTTTTCTGGGAATATTTCTTACTGACAGGGTTATAGTCTGAGATAATAGTCACTAGAACACATTAAACTGAGCCTTGTCAAATGAGTTTTATCCCACGGGAATAGCTCATTATGCGAAAAAGAGTATTTCATTTTTTCGGTAGACATGCATTGATTATTGTACCCAGCTGTACCTCATCCTTGGGCCACGCTCAATTCTGGATAATTTCGTGTACGAACATTGGTCTATGTGTGAACCAAAATTTATAGAACTGCTAAACAATTAAATAAATCAGTTTTATGTTTATTAGCCTGTTTACACTCAAGACTTGCAGTTAAGGATCTCGGATTACTGGAAATTTTGCAATAAAATAAAAGTCCAAAGATGTTAATCGTTGATAAAAGTGGCATTTATAATTCGGAAGAATTTTAACTATTGTAATAATATTTTTTATATCAGCTCATTTATCAGTTCTGGTTATTGATTAAGAAACACGAATAAAGAAAATAATTTTATTTTGTTTATAGCGTCGGTATCCCTTGAAAGAGCAAGATGGGAAAAAATGTTAATCTAAAGAGTGAAACGTAATTTATGTAATGCGAAACGTTAAAGGTCTGCGACGGAGTGTACGTATAAGAGTCACCTGATAAGAGATTGCGAACCCAACTCCCAAGAAGTGAGAACTGAAACTCACTCACTTGGGTGTCTTTATTGTGAACAGGTCGAATATGACTCTGAAAGGACGATAGGCTTACTTTGTAAGCATGGAAAAGAATTACTAACAGTCAGCGACATTGTTACAATTCCTCGACAGGCCAGTGTACCCGACAAAATGTAAAAGTCGAGCTGAAAGTTTAATACTCTCTTGAGAAAATTATATGGACATGTTCCAGTGGAAGCAGTAATGTGAACTTGCGATCTATTTTCAAGAAAGTTGTGAAATATTTTAAGGACATGTGATAATTACTATAAGAGTAAATTTAGTTTCGCCAACTTTACGCTTGCAGTAATAAATATCTTTTTTTTAACCAGTTGGCCTATTTAAAACCTCAAAATATCAGTGACCTAATTTTGAACCACCCAAAACCTTGAAAAACATTACTCAACTTGTTGATCCTCCTGAAAGGTCTCCAAGAATAGAGACAACATTATTGATCAGATATTCCTCCTAGGCCAAAAATCCACAATGAAATTCATAAAATGCCATCCCAATGAAAATCGTCGCTCTGTAAATATAAAATTAAAATTACCTTGACAAACGAGTGGAACTTGACTTTGCTCGGCGAGACTGGAGGGCTGTTAGGTGGGAGACTTTTCTGTGGAAGTTGCAGCAAATTCTGGACCTCCAAAAGGTAACCCTTCCTCGTATATCTACTTCTTGGACTCGTGGTAATATCATTCTCCAACTTGGCTTTTCGAACCTTTAAATTTTCCTTCAAATCCTGCCTGAGTATTACATAGGTCAGTCTTCTCAAATTAGCTTTGGAATCATTTGCACAAATCCTTCGCCAAGCCTTCGAAACCATGCTAACCGAGCAAAGATCTTGGGGACTGAGAAGTTCCAAAATTCTGGAAACTATCCTCCAGTGATTGCTTTTCTCTCCTAGCAAAAGCAGCATATCAACATTATCGGCTCCAGTACAATCTCTCGTGGCTCTCGATCTCCTGAGAAGACTCTTTTGACTAAAATCGAGTCTCTTCGGCTTAATTTCCGGTACCGTCGCCAAATCACTGATTGCTAGTCTGCTCAGCCTCCGATTTTCCACAGACATGATAACCGGACTAGATTTCATAATGCTTTTAAAAATCTTCGGAGAAGATGTCTGAGGTGTACTCTGCATTCTGCAATCATCTAATTTCATTAAACTCATCTCCACATCCTGTGTAGGTTCCGAGGCTTGAAAAGATGATGAAGGAATGGTGGGTGAAGGAGGCGAGGACGACAGAATTTCCATCTTCGTGGCTGGGGTAACCGGCACCGTCGCCCTCCAAATTCCGCGATTTCGAGTTCGCAGTTCCATCCCAAATTCCTGGTACTCTGGGAGCATGCTTTGGTTTCCCAAACTTTGATTCCCGGTGTCGTTGCATCTTTCATTTCCAGAAGACGAGGGCTCGGCAGCCTCACTCAAATCGCAGTAAGAATTTTCCAAGAGGTGATTGAATTTTGAACGATACCTGGTGATTCGGTCCGACTGCCAGGGTTCGATTCGCAGACGGTGATGGCGTTTTGCAGAAGTGCAAGAAATTATGGAACGACCCACAGCCATCGGCGAATGACACAAAGATTGCGGGGTTAGGGTCAAATAACCGCTGTCGTAACTTTCAATAGAGCTTCGAGAACTCCTATTGCCCGTCTTCCCGTGAGGGGTTTCCACAATCCTTGTAGTTTCATCCATTTTTGAGAGAATTTTATTGAAATACTGGGAAAAGCCAAAGAAAAGCGGCAGAAATTAAAGTATAGAGTAAACAAAGAAAGTTTCAAAAGAGCTACATTCTTTGAAGAAAAACTTTAGAGGACTTCCTCGTCCATTTGTTTACATTTCACATGCGAGCGTGAAAAGTGTTGCTATTAATAATAAGCAGGAGTTTCCCGCAAAAATGTTCACACACTAAGTCATTATTCCTAGACGATGAGAATTGGGTTCAGCGTCACTTTGCAAAGAGGTTAGAAACCAACCCCTCAGTACTGCGAAAAAGCTGCGCACAAAGTTCACACAAAAACACGTTAATTCGCGAACACAAAAACACTTTTTTTAGATTATAATTCGGAGGAAATGCAGCACGAATATCTAAACTTAAATGTCACTAGTTATTACCCGAAAACTGTCACTTAGAGCGATTGGGGGGTGCGAAACGCGCAACACGCGGGAACACGACTCTTGCTCTCCTTCTTCACGCGGTAGAACATTCAGACAAACTTTCAAAACTTATTCTTATTCGTGCTTACCCAACACCCCACCACATCATACATATGCGCGGGAGACAGACTGCAGACCCCCTAGCGGATGCCTTGAAAGTTTGAAAGTTTGCGTCTGTTGCTGGGGGGGAACGGATCGTAGTTGCGTAGCTGCGGCGTAGTTTCACCATTTTATCAAGGACGTACTTATTATACATAGTTTCATAGCTTTTTGATGAAGACACGTGGAATAAGGGAATAAACGTTGAAATAATTAAATATGACACAATTATAAAATTGAGATATTTTTGAAAAACATTTAATGTAGAAATATTTGATTTTTATTAATTTTGCTATTTAAGATTAGAATCTTAATTTTAACTTATTATTTTAAACTTTCACAGTCAAATTGTTGATAGAATACCTATTTATTCCGATTTATTAATTTTTTAAACAATATTTGAATGATTGATTTTCATAAATTTAACTTTTTTTTATAATTGACGTTTTTATTGAATAAGAATAAAAGAATTTAAAGTGAAATTATTTTATAGTAATTTTTGAATTTATTTCAGCAGAGATCTCTGGTTTCAGTAAGATAATTAATTAGCAGATTTCGTTGTTATCGATGTAAAACTCTGGCGGGAAATATTATAATCTATACGATTTTGACGCGGTTGCCATGGACACAATGAAAAGTTGTAGAGGGCAGCACCTCGATATAGGCCAAAAATAGTGGGCTAGATATATAATTTTTTTTCACAATTTTTACTGTTTAAACAAAAAAAATATTGCACAGCCGTAAATACCGTAAACATGGACGTCTGTACATTATTTTTTTTAAAAGTACAAATTCAAAAAAACCGGGGTAATCAAAATTTGCTCATATGGTAAATAACTTGAATCGCGCGCTCAATTGTAGCCAATAGTAGAATTCCTCCAACAGATTCTACTCTTGTGTGCGTTTGGTAATTTGGTTGCTTGTGCCGTGACGCCCGTGACTCACCCGTGTGCGTTTAGCGTTACTGCGTTCAGCTT
>JAUESI010000008.1:5047466-5063523 GCA_032275145.1 Synergus laeviventris | reverse complement strand
AAAGAGTGTCAGACTTCTATAAAAAGATACAATCCCTCTAATGTTGAGCTAAGGCCCTTTTAAAGCTTCGTAACTAAAATACGTTACATTCAAAAATAAAATTGCTCATTTAAAAATTTGGTATCATTAGTTTCCATTATATTAAACATAAGTTGCAGCATTGTAGTTATATATAATATTTTTTTTAGAATGAATACAAAACTTCTGATATGTGGGTGGTTTTAGAACACGTAAAGAATAATTTTAAACTCCTTAAAAAATATACTTGTAATTCCTCTTCGAAAAAATATTACTTCTTTTATCGCAAATAAAACATCTAGAATTCCATAGAAATACAAACACTGTTTTTAAGAAAAATTGTTGGCTTGGCATTTTGAGAACACATGGACAACTTGGAAGCTCATATCTAGTCTGTGAGAGGGACTGATAGAATTACAATAGATATTACATCGACTGCTACGTTTAAAAATCTACACTACACTGATATTGCTTGGGTGACAATTTGCTTAACTGCACCTCGTTGTACATTTTTTTTTGTGCAAAAAATTAATGTCTTATCTCGAGCACTTGAAGGTACAAGTTGTGATAGTCGCTTTATATGTATGATTATGGAAGTCAGGAAAGAAAATGTACAAATGAGCACATATGCTTTTGAATCAACTAAATAAATTCACCAGACAAATCGAATCATGAAAATCGCTAAATTTAAAAAAACTAAACATAAAATTCTTATTAAAAGGTCTTAAAAAAAAGCAGATTTGTTTCTATCAGTCGTGGAAAAGTTTTGCAGAATAAAAATCTGTCAATTAAAATAGATATCTAGATATGAGATCACAGTCTTAAAAACTTCAAAATAGTAATAAATTCTTTTAAAATACTAATCAGTGTCGAGGAAGTTATTCAAAAACGAAAAATTTAAGATGTATGTTACATTTACAGTATATAATTTATACTTGTTCAAATTATAATCTTTCAAATGAAAATTTCTTAGGTTTTAAAGTTTCAAAATTCAATTCAATTTAGGTTCAACAGATTAAAAATTTTAAACTTTTGTAATAACTTCGTTATTTTTTAACACTGATACTAATCTGGCTTTCATAATTCGATTCGACTGATAAAATAATTGATAATAGGAAGAAAGCATTTTTGATCGGAGGACGATTGTCTACAAATTTTTCGGGAAGACTGCTGATAAAGGATAACATGTCCAATCCGAAAAAAACCGTTCCTGTTTCCTACGGGTTCAAACGCTAATACAAAGTAATGTTTGGCGCGAATCAGAAGTCACTATACAGAAATATATACAAACACAATTTCTCCGATGTGTCAACAATATTATTTGCAATAGTTCGTCGCTGCAATATTTATACAAATATATATATAATATATATATGTATACATATATGTGTGTAATATATACGAATTAATTAATAGATAATATTAATTCGTAATATATTAGAATACTCTTTAAGTTTGCACGCAACATTTGCACTTTAAATACAGAATCACATGCCAGTTCATAGCACCCTAACACTACTTAAAACTATAATGGACACATAAATATAATTCTTGAGATAATAACAGTACTAAAATCTCGTTTTGCGATGAAAGGGAGTAATGAGGAACCCAGTTTTCATTTGTTAGGACTGAATAGCCTTGGGTAAATGCTTTGGTACTCATTCTCAAATTAAAGTTGCTTAACTGGAAGATGCAGGTCGTATATTTGAACTTTAGATCATATATTTGACTTCATATCAAAACATACGAATGATTCACTAAATTGCACAACAGTTAACGAAAATGTTAAATATCCTCTCGTAAATTGAAATATTTTGGCACTATATATCATCTAGTTTTTTCGCAGCTTCGTCTTGTCGGATTGGTATTTCTTCGACATATCTTTTCTGCAAGGAGTCCTTTTCTCTTGAATCAGTTTCGATGTTGTGCTCTACGAAACTATGAACTTGCAATTCGTTTAAAGTATGCATTGATGCAGAGCATATCGAACACTTAAAAGTCAAAGACTTCGATTCCTCGTGAATTGGCAAGTGATATGCTCGGGGCACTTCTACGTCTGGGGGAATTTGAGTCGGATATTGATGAAGGGGATGAGATGGAATTGGCTCACCCTCGTCTGATGAAGTTTCACCTCTGCTGACTGTTTGATTCTGAACAGACTCCATGTCCCATTGACTCATTTTGCTTGGATCTTTTTCGTAGAGTTTCTGAGCCAGGATCTTCAACAATAGATGACAAATTATATTATTTTATTCATTTATTTATTGTCTTTCGATTTTTCTATCATTTTCATAGATAAAATATTAGTTAGAAACTCACCTGAAGACTAGTAAGACTATTATCACAGTCCGTAGTATCGATATCGTTGAGATTGACACCAGATCTTTCCATTTCGGCATAGGTGCCAAACGGTAATTTTCCCAGGCATTCTAACTTCATGATATGTAGTTTGCTTCGTAAATGTTTGGCTAAATGTCCATGTATTCTGAATGCACTGTTACAATCATCGCATTTAAAAGGTCTGGGATTGGTACTGGTAGCTGCACCGAAAGTAGAAGTCATACTGACTTTGTTGCGGTGGGAAATGGATCGCTGATGTTTCGTCAGATGGCCCTTAGTTCTAAAATTCAAAACAATCTTTTAAAATCTTAAATAAATCACAATTTTCACTGAAAAATATTTCAATTCTATTCTTCACCACACATGTAAGATACATAGTTTTTCTGATAATCCGATACGAGATTCAAGATCCAAGCAAATTATTGAAAACACTCTTAAGACATATTCTGTTTTGAGACATTTTGCAAATTTTTACCTAAAAGGAATCGCGCAACTCTCACATCTGAATGGTCTCTCGAAATAATGAATGTTGATATGCAACCTCAGGTGACTTTCCTTCGCATCCTTGCTAAAGACTTTGTTGCACATTCCACAAACACTTCTGCCATCTTCCATCACACTAAAAATAAACGAATTGAATTAATAATAAATAGTTTCTAAATTTTCCATTGAAAGTTGCAAACTATGTGAGGTCGGAAATAATATTAATTTAAGAAACTAACCTGACATAATTCGGAGTTGGGCCACCCGATGGTTGTAAAAATTCCGCCTGGGGCTTTGAGTTTCCCCCAGGAGATGATGGAAGTCTAAAAGATGGACTTCCAACCACCATCTTCCTGGCCATGGAATGCTTAAGACTCTCATGAACATTCTGCTTAGGAATTTCAACACCCAATTTCGAATCCGACCTTTCTGAAGTCCTAATTTCCAATCCCTGAGTTCTTGGAATTTCTTGCAACCCGGAGGATTCATGCAAAGGAGATTGCAAAATTGGATCCTGAGTTCTATATTCTGAAATTATTCTCATGTCCCTGCTCGGCGGTCTAGCTTCTACCATTGGAGACATTTCCATTCCAAGAAGAGGTGCAAACTCCTGCTTTGTTCTTGGCTCGTGAGCTGGAGTCTTAAATTCCTGGTTAAGGGTTCTAAGTTCCTGTGGAGGGATTCTATAATCTTGAGGCGTGGTTCGCATTTCCCTACTAGGAGGCCTTAAATCCGGAGTTCGAATTTCCCTACTAGGTGGTCTTAAATCCGGAGTCTGAGATCTATGTTTTAGTTCAGGGGTTATTCTAAGATCCCTATTAGACTGACTCGTGATTTCACGAGGTCTGTCAACTTCTCGCATCATCTTCCTAGTGTTGAACATAGTACTTCTATCTATTTCATTCTTTACATGCGATCCAATCCTGTTATTAACATCTTGAAAAAAACTTTTCTGGGAGTCTAGATTCTGTGAATTGACAATTGGAAGATCGGCAACAAAACTGCTTCTATCTGATAGACTTGAAGTCATGATCATGCCGTAATCAACAGATGTTCTCACGATTGAGTTGGTCAGTCGAGGTTCGTAGCAATCTCTAGATAAAGGTGCTCTTGAAAGATCCTTATCCTTATGAATTGATTCAATATCGAAAGGTCGCCTTTCTACATTAACATTATTTTGATAAATCTTCTCTCTGATCTCCATTTTTATATCTTCAGAAGCCTGTTTCGACAAGTTTTTGATCCTCGATTCGTGAACTGTTTGCTGGAATTTCGTAGGGTCTGTATAGGTCACAGTTGGAACGCCATGAGATTCGATGTTGAGACTCGATACCATGGAATTCTGTTGGTTTAAGTACAGTTCTCTCTCTTTGGTATGCTTGTCCACTGTGCAGTTCCCAACACGGTACTGTTCCTTGATTTTACTATCCATCACGTGTCTTTCGGTGAGATAAGCTTGCAACATATGTCCATCAGTCTCTGGCTTCCATTCTCTACCCTGAATTGGTAACCTTTCCATACTCTGGACAATAGTCTGAAGAAAAATAGGTTCAGAAACTGGTGTTAAAATATCAGCAGGTTTGGCTCTGTGAATTGAAGGAGTTAGCTTTTGGAAAACTTGCTTCGTGGTGAGATCCATTGGCTGAGATGAGTTACGAGGATTAGTTTCGGCAATCTCTTCCATTTCGAAGTCCGATTCGTCTTTTATGGAAGACTGAATGACGCTAGACCTAGACTCAGATCTAGTTTCAGATTTAGATTCGTCGGAAACTGTGCGATTCGAAGGAAAGTAATATCTGTGTGAGAGTTCGTTTTGAATTACAGAAGTACCTTGGGATGTAAGAGAACTGGAGTTTGCAGATGTTGAAATTACGGAGGTTGTTACCGAAGTACTGGGAAGACTCAAGGTATATGGATATGTTTTTGGTCTTCCGAAAGAAAGTAATCTTAATAATTTATTGGTACTACGTTGTGATAAACTTAGAAGACTTTGAGCTGCTTCTTGTTCTTCATTTCCGGATTCTTCACTTTCGTCACCCTCGGTTTCTTCTTCTTCTTCCTCCTCCTCTTCTTCTTCTTCATCTCCAGTTATAACAACTCCAGTTTGCGCTTCCAATAATTTAATTTTTTCCCTATCGATATTCTCTTCCGTTACTGCTTTTGGCACTGGCACTATTCCAAGCTGAATACATCTTTTGTAATGAGTTTTCGACTTCATGTGTTTCGTCAGGTTGCCTTTCGTTTTGAAGCTGAAACAAAAAGAAGAGAGTCGATGTCATGTCTAACCGTAATATCTTTTATAATAAAATATTTTAGAATCTCTTAACAGATCTTAAATTTTTTTGTTTCTTACCTAAAAGGACAACATTTACAAGTGTAGGGTCGGATATCCGTGTGCGTTCTGATATGCTTTTTCAGCATTGATGGCTTCTTGCATCGGATACCACATTCCTCACAAACATAACGACCACGACCTAGAAGAATCATTAAATTAGTTAAGAAAAACTACAGTTATTTTCTTTTAAAGCAACATTATTACAATAAAAAATGTCCTTACCTCGACCTCTCACATATGTGTAATCCTCATCACTCTCAAATCCCCAAGTAACTAGCTTGATTCTTTTAGTCTTCTCCTGGGTATCGCTCTCTAATCCACTATCCGGACTGATAGGTGTCGTAGGTCTCTGTGAAGAGTGGGTCAGAATATCCTCTTGTTTCATCGAAGCAATCGTGTAATTCATAGGCCTATGCCTCGAATCATAATGTACCATATCTGGTGGAGCTTTTTTGCAAATATTCCAATTTGAATACATTGACAACCCACTTTGTAGCTTAACATACATGGGCTGTGCCCTGTTCACGGTGCAATAATACACTCGCGTAGAACATTTCAAACCCAGGTAAGTGTAAGCATGTCCGTTAAAGAAAACTTGCCCATAAGACTTTCTTTGCCTTGGCGTTTCGGGACTTATCAGTGGAAGAGTATTTGCTGTCGGAGTGATCCCATGATGCTTCTTAGGTGTGAAAGTTCCAGGCTTTAATGGCAAAGAAGATGGTCTTAAAAACTTAGTACTTGTCTCTTCTGTTTCATCCTCTTTTAACTTGTCTTCTCTAACAACTAAATCTTCGGAAGTTTTTGGCACTTTTATTGTGGAATCTAGGTTCACAAATATCACTGGCGATTCGGGCTTTAGCTTTCCGTTAATGGAATTGGGTTTCATTCTACCGTTTTCGTGAGTAGGAATCGAATCAAGTTTCGAAACAGGGCTCTGTCTCATGATCTTAACTGATCTATCTAATGTTATATCTTCTATCTCCTCAGCATTCCAGGTAGATGATCTCTTCCTGTTTTCTATAAGTTTCGGAGAGAATCTCATCTTGGTATAAGAACTAGGCGACTTGAGACCGCTTTCAGGATAGTTGAATACCTTTTCCATGTTTGAATTATCGTATGAACCTTCGTTTTCCTGAAGTCGATCTTCTTTAAGTTCACTAGGCATCGGAGATCTAACGGTTCTAAGTTTGTCTTGGAAGTCTGCTTTAGCGTTTATTAATTTAGGACTTACCAAACTCCTGAAACTCTCACTGCTTGGAGTCTTAAAATTCGGTTGTTTGATTTCCTTTGCTGGACTAGCGAGGTCTAAAGGTTGTCCAAGAGAAGAGTCTAGTGGTCCCGGGATTCCAGGAACATTGGGTGTGTGAATTTTGACAGGACTAACGAGATCCAAAGGCTGAGGAATCATGTGGAGGCCCGGCAATCCCGGAATTACTTTGTACGTTGCATCACCAGTGGGTATGCTCGGAGATATGTCTACGGTGGGTGAATTGGTCAGAGTGTGTGGACCGGGCATGCCGGGAACATAAGGAATAACCTTCCCTCCGTGAAGAATGCTCGCGATTCCTGCTTGGGGAAGCGTCAGTGGATTGTAGGCAGTGATGTTCGGCAGAGGATTTAAATGTGGTTCCAGATAATTGTAGCACGTCATCGTGGGCGCTAGGTTGGTCGTTGATATGTTTGGTACGATGGGTGCCAACAGTTTAGGAGAGTCTGGCAAAGATATGGAAGAACTTGACGTACTTGCAGGAGTTCCACAGGGAGGTTTATGAACCATGGTACCTCCTGAGTGAAGACCCGATCTGACGACAATAGAAGAAGTTTCTGAAGTAGCACACTTGCTGCCGACGATGTGTTCATTAGTCGGAGAGTTGGTCTGTCTAGGTTCGATTCTCATGGTTTTGGTTTCTCCCGTATTGTCTAAAATTCGGACTTCTCCACCGAACATCTGAAGTGTATTGGGTCTTGGGTATTTGGAAAGTTCCTCTAAAGACCTAAGAGTCGCAGGCACGGATTCTGATCTAGTCTTTTTAGTTGGTGGAACATAATCGACGAGTCTCGTGCTACCTAGAAGAGGTCCAGGAGATTGGAGAGGTTGAAGACTATAGTAGTCATTCTTTTGATCATCCAAGTCTAGTTGAAAATCTCTTCTTGGACTCATGACACCTTTGCAATAGAATCTCTTGTGTGCTTCGAGATTATCTGAGCTCGCGTAGGAAATTTTGCAAAAGGGACAGATGAAGTTGTCGACTCCTAGGTTTTGTTCCTGATTGGAGGGGCGAACAGTTTTTAGGAGGAGATCCTTAATGATAGAACCATCAGCGTTCGGAAGATGGTCTTTGCTTTCTTGGGCGAAACTTGCGCTGTAACATCTTTTCCGGACGGAAGCCTCTTCACCGGATGAGAGGTTCAGAGGCTGTTCAGTTGGTCTTGTTTCTACTAGACTTTGTTGCCTTTGCATTAGTTTGTGGAGTCGTGGATCGACTGCGTCGACAATTGCTTGGTTGTCGGTTATAATTTTATCTATGTGTTCCTGCAGCTGCTCCGCATTTGGTTTGACGCTATTGGGCGTCGCAGTCAAGGTACTTGAGGAACAGGAGCTGCTGGAGGAAATGGAAGACAGGGAAGACGTCTCAGTCTCGTTGCTCGCATTTTGGAGGGCTGTGTGGAACTTGGGCTTATATATCTTTCCAGTCTTTACAGTCTTTGTACTCACTGTCGAACTTGGAGTCGACGCCGGAGGAGGAGGTGGTGTTTCTGTTCCGTTGCTGGCACTGTCTGATAAACTAATGTCTGAATCTTCAGAAACCTAAAAAAATAAGGGATCTCGTCATACTCGTGTCAAGTTAGAAAGTAGATTAAAAAGGGAATTTACAGAATATTGAAAAGAGCTAAATTAAGAAATGAACTGACCTTGCTGGAATCGCCACTTTTCGCTTTGAGAGCGTGGGTTAGAGACCTGCAGTGTTTGTATAGATTAGACTTCGTTTTAAAAGCAAAGTTGCAAGTAAGACATGGGTAGGGTCTTTCATTTGTGTGAGCCCTGATGTGTTTTTGAAGCACGCTGGGCTTGGCACACGAAAGTTTGCAGTAAGTACAAACATATCCGGCCTTTTTGACCTCGGTGGGTTCACTTTCTGCTTCCTGAACGGGTTCGACTTTGGCTGCTACCTCCTTGACATCTTTTTTCTTCGGACTCTCTGGAGGAGGGACTTCTGCTGGAGACTCTTTTTGAGTCTCCACCTTGGTCGCAGCCTCTGTGGATGATGCCACCTTCTTAAATTTTTTGTGCAGGTACTTTGGCTCGCCATCGTTATTGTTGTTGTTGTTCGTTAACTGCGGGTCTGTCATCGCCACAGTATGCGTCTCTGCAACAAATAAAAAAAACAAAATTATTAGTTGAAAACCAGTGTTGAGAATGTAACTCAAAAATATAAAGTGCTTAAAATTTATTTTAATTTTAAATTAGAATCTTAAATTTCAATCACCAACTCGCAGGATGATTAATCCAACTACATGTTTTAAATAACAATTTCAATGGTTTTTAGAATTTAAAAATGAAAAAGCATTTTGAATGACTGCAGGTGGTCAGCTGAAATGAAACCGGCTCGAATGGAGAGTTAAAATAGGGTCGTCATTCTCGAGGAGTGTGAATTCATTAGACAAAATGATGTCACCGGCAGGAATCAGAAAGAAGGCTCTTTGGAGGATTCTTCAATCCTCCGCAAAAACCTTGTCTCTGAACAGAAAAGAGTTAATGCAGCCAAATTTATTTTGTCTACGATTAAGAACAATTATCATTTACGACACTTTAATAAGAATATTCGGATACAAAAATTGCTTTATTTTTCAGAAAGGTCATTTATTGTAAATGAAGACTTCAGACCAGAAGTTTGTATAGATTGATTAAATTTAAAAGTTCAATCTGATTTGGTTAAAGGAACTCTTTCCACAGTCACTTCTATTTATAAAATTTCTTTTGAAATTGGAATTATGTAAACAATTCAAGTTTTACGGAATATACCTATTGTTAGTTTTTGGTAAAATACTGTGCAAAGTCGCAAGAGGACACAATTATTAATTATCAAAGCGGAAGTTGCCAAGTTCAGCAGTTCAAATAACTCGATCGCTTACGTACGAATAGAAGTTTCCTTCTATTGCAATTGCACCTCATTTAGAAATCACTGCCCGAAAAACTCGTTCTGGATTCTTAATTATGGATTTCTGCATTATTATTTATTAATGAATCCGCCGAATTTCTGCACTCAAATTGTACTAAAAGCAAAATAATCCTGACTAAGAGAAATAACCAAGAGATATTTCTCCTCCTACAATGAATATCGAAATAAGAAATAAGATTTACCAAGTAAAAAAATACGACTACTTTAAGGATCCAGTTTGGTAGATGTCACTAAAATATTTGATTGAATCAGGGAACATTTTACTATGGATAAACGATATTTCTGATGCATACATTTCTTTTATTATATATATACAAAATATTTTACATAAAAGAGAAGGAATTTCTGATAAAACTGAAGACGAAACGATCGACCTTTTCCAGAAATAAGATACTCATTAAAATACCCGAATGACGGGTTTCTATTAATTTGAACCAGATTCAAGTTACGACATATTCGATTTCATTTGAGAACAAAAAATAAAGAGGAAGATGAAATATTCGTCTGTGTATGAGGATTTCGGGCACCCTTTTCCAGTCTCTAGGCCCTATTGGAGGGAGACAAAAATAAGAGATAAGGACCTGTTTTTTTGACTGGTAATCGATAGAGATTCATATAAATTATTATCAGTCGTAGAAGCATAAACAGTCGTCATCGTGGGCGCCAATGTGTCGCGCTTGGATCTTTGGTCTTCAATCCCAGGGCCGTAATAATTTTTAGGATAATCACCTTTGGTGAGGCCCGAATGTTTTTAATTCCAGTTAGTAAAACTGAATATCGTATAAAATGTATATCGTTATGCATTTAATTATCTTTCAATATGATTGTTTTCAATCACTCTACAAAAATTTTTAACTGTGAAAATGTTTATAAAAGTTACTTCGTTAACAAATATGGTGTGAGTACACTTTCAAAAATATTCCAATGTTCCAAGTTCCAATTTTGGGTTAAATACCGAAGCAAATGGCGACAACAATCACTCAATTTATTTTAAATCAAAATATTTGAAAGCTATTGTAAAACAAGAAAGTAAAATCTTGTCACAGTTTTGCTAGAAATCAACAAGAAAAGAATTCACGTCGACTCTTCCTACATGGCGTCGTTTCGGTCTCTCGACAAATTCGTTCAGGCGCCGTCGCCAAAGTGCCCGGTAATTTTAGAACACGCTATTTATATATGGGATGATAAAAGAAGTGCGGAGAAAAGAGAAGAGTTGGTTGTCGTTGTCATTTCTTGAAGAAACTCCCAAAATCTCACCTGTATTTCTATTCGATTCGCAATAATTTCTTTAAAATAAAAAAGAAATCTGTCAAATAAAAAAAAACAAGAAATTCGGAAAATTATAGTTCAACATAACACAATTATTTCTTAAATTAATACATTAAACGTATTAAATAAATCCGATTTAGCACCACGTAAGGTGCGCTACTGGAGAAATAAAGTTACCATACATATATATGAAAATAAGCTGATTAGTCTATCAGCTGAGCAATTTTCTAAGAAGCATTGTCGAGAAATTCTCGAAATCGATGAATCACTATAAATCTCAAAAGCCGCGAGTATACCTTAACGAGATTAATCTTTCACGATGTTGCTCTGATAATCAGAAAGCTCTCGAAAATAGGTAGTTCTTATCTTCTTGGAATCAACAAGTGTTCAGATTTACGGCATTCCCAGAAAATATTTTTTTTTTTCAACGCTGCATTTTTGTGGCAGGTCGTGAGGCATTTTTTTCTTTTAACCTTAAGATGATAAACAAAAATAATCCGATGAGTTAGCAGTTAAGAAGCCATGTGCATTGTGGATGACTTTTTTCTTTTTTTTTACATTCTTATTATTTTCTTCTTTTACTAAAAGAGCTCAAATTGTCCGAAGAATTCAAATTTGTTAAGCTTTTTTCAAATTGATAATTATCCTTAATGGTAAGTTCACTGATTTTTAGTGACCATCTTTTCAAAATTTCATTCAGTGAAAAGTCACTAAACTTATTTTTATCATATTATTTAGCTTTTATAGCTTATTTAATAGAATTTAGAATAATTCCAAAGATTTCGAAGTATTGTATGAAGTTTAAGATATTTTTTAGGAATTATAATGAGTTAACCATTTTTTCGTGGAATTTTAAGGGGTTTCTAATAATTTAAAGAAATGTTAAAATTTTTAAGGAATTAAGTTTAGGTGTTAAACTTCCTAACAGAATTTTAAACAATTGAAAAAGATTCTTATGACTTTTGCTTCCTCATGGAGAAAGCTTTATAGTGGTGAGAAAATCCAGTTTCCAAAAAAAGGTTTTTGTTTTAAAATATATTTCAAGGAGAATCAAATATGATGTCAAAATTGACCGGATATGTGCGTGTGTGTGTGTATGTGACGCTTTTAAACGACCCTGCAATATCTAGAAAACACTTACAGATAAATTGATGAAATTTGGCATACTTATATACCTAGTTGAATTTCTCACAAGAGTTTAACAAAATATTTAATTTTACAAGTTTGATGTATTTTTATAATTTTTCGGCTATGTCTACAAATTATCATAATTCGAGGCTGATATACGGAAAATAATGATTCCTTGTGTCGAGGCGATTCGATCGACCTATAATTAATGTATTTAATTGAAAAGTAAGGAAGTTATGTTTATTTGTAATTTTGAAAAATATTTCGTTTTCATGAATTATCAAAATTCAAAGCTGATGTAAGAAAGTAAAAGGGAGGGGGATTCGAAGATGTATTAAATATAACGTGTTCAATGTGAAAACTTATTATTTCCATTAAGTAAAGTTAAATAAATATTTATTTTTAAATAAGAAAATCTATTGATTACTTAATGCTTCCTCTATAAGGAATAAATAATAAATAAATATATATATAGTATATATATATAATATAAGAATAAGAAATAAAGTGATGATTGAATGAGCACAAAAGTTGAAATAACTTCACATTTTGCGAAATTTTAAGGAATCTAAAAATTTTTAAGATATTTCATTGAGTAAGGAGTTACCAATGGAATTAATAACTTTTTACTAATTTATAGTAAACGATTTCGCGTCATTTAAACTATAGCAGTAAGAAACTACTATTAATCAGTAAAATTGAACCAAAACAGGTGAATCTTTCGAATCTAAATCCCATTTTTTATCATGACTGTTCCTCAATTCCTCATACTAAAGTATCAGTTAGAAATACAGGATGTTCAAGCAAAGTCTCGTAGAATCGAGTGGCCACGTGGGACATACACGACACTCAGCGCCAAGGCCGTTGCCGGCGATAATGGTGATTCCGCATACAGCCGTGCATATATGCAAAGTCTACACTTGTGCATCCGTAAGTCAAATACGTACATCACATGTGCACATCTACATACATTCAGAATTGAATGAAGCGGCAACAGCGCGCTCTCCATTGAGTTCAGACTTAAACTTCTCTCTCTTTTTTGACTTCTTCTGTGACGACAGTTATTCCGGCCAAGTTAAACAATGAAAATGAAAAAATAACTCGAGTTTAGCTTATGCTGATTATTAAAATAATGCCAAGCAATTTTTCCAGAAATGTGTCGCCAGTTTTGGAACTAAATAACGAATGCAAAGGTCATCGCGTTATTTCTTTCGATAGCGCCTCGCGGCGAAAGACCTTGCTACCGTTTCAAAAATTTCCGCGCGAACGGCTGAATCATCTCGGTTAACGTCAGACGGCTTTATTAGCGATAAAAAGGGACGTCGTACGATACTTGTATTTGTATGTGTAAATTTGCAATGTTGTGCTAAGCCTCAGCGAAAGCTAAAGACAGACTCTCATGTCAGTATATAGAGATTGTTCCGCTTGAAAAAAGGCATGAGAAGCGTGCTTAATTTTTTAGAGTCGAGAGTGTTAATGGAGACAAAAATTAAGATTTATCTTTACTTTAAACGCCGTAGCAAGATAACCATGAGTGTCTTGCCCCGGGACGGATTTGATCCATACTATGGGGGTAAATTGCTTACATTATTAGATTAATTTTCCCCAAATATGAGACAGTTTATTAAAATAATTCACAATCGATTATGTTAATTAGAAAAGTATAAAAAAATTATTGTAATGTTCAAAACATTTTTGTTAATAAAACACATTGTGATTCTATTAGAGCTGGGACCAATTCCGTTTTTAACTAATGAATTAATAAAAATAAACGTAATTTGAAGGGTTTTAGAAATACGGTCAAGAGAGAGGAAAACTACAAAAAAAACCTGCCATAACTCTCATAATACCACATAATTTAAAATGCATCCGTGACTAATGATACACCACTGGATAGTACAGTGTAAATATTTTGTTATGAAATCCAACTCTAACAAAACTATCTTCGACATATTAGGCTGGATGCATTTTATCTCGTCTTGGACACTTTCGACATAGAAAGCCATTATTACCTTTAATTACGTAAAAGAAAAAGAGACACTTTTTTTATATACACTGAGAAATTTTACCTTTGTAGAAAAAAAGCGGATTATAATACGTTTATTTAGTAGAGGAATAGAGGACTTTTGGAGGACATTGTTTTATATTTAATGTTTAAATAATCTTTAGAATTTGAATTTAATTTTTGGTTTTTAAGGTCATGTGCAATTACTTAAGTAACAAAACATTTAAATATTTTCTTAGGTATACAGTTACACGCTGTTATAATTTATTTTTGTAATTTTTCCTTCGAGTTTCCTTTTTGGGTTTGTTCCAGAATTTTTCTATGCTTTGTTTCACGGGTTCATTGCGAATAATGTTTTTCTTTTTCATTACTCGTAAACACGTTATTTAATTGTGTTATAAGAAAAAAAATTTCCTGATAACTTTATTCCAGGTAAACCAGAATGGGTAAGACTCTCTGGTTCCATTCATATGCTTGATTATCTTTGGAGCAGATCGGAGCAGATTTGAATGTCCTTAGTCTCGATGCATGTTCTATGACCTCTCCACCTCCCTCCCAAGTCTTCGACTCACAGGAGTTTCCGCCAACCTCCCACCTACGCTCCCCCACCCATATTCTCTCAGCCTACTTGTAAAAGCAGAGGCAACTCGCGGAAGCCGTCAAACCGAAGCCGCGTGCATTGCGCAAAAACCAAGTGGGTAGGAACCACAAGTCCGTATCGGCCTTGTGTTTGCTATAGAAAATACGCCCGAGCAAGTGAACGAGTGTATTTGCGGGGTATGGCACGTCACCAGTGTCAGATTATCGCATTTAATCTCGCACTTAATGCAAACCTCACAAGATCCATTTAAAAATTATTTTTAATAAACAATGTCGCATATCGTGATAGATACAAGTCCAAAATTTTGTACAAATATTTAGTTAATGATAAAACGTATTAACTATTTCAATATTCTAGATTCAATGAATCATTTCGTCAAATAGAGAGCACATATTCTGTGTACATTGAAACCGAATATCTTTAATACATATTTCATAAATACATTATTACGAGTGAGTAATTGCAAAGTAAATAAACACAATTTTGGACTTAATTGTTTTTTTTTATGTTTAAAAACTCTCATATTAAGATCTTACATACATAATCGATTCATTAATCAATTTTAGATTAAAATCTTTGCAAGTATGTATCAAAATAATCGCACAATGTCTTTAGTTAAACTCATGTCCATCAAATTAAGAAATTTAAATTAAGATATTCAAATACTAAAATTGATTGCTCGAAATGAGAGGCAACAATTTTGAATTCGGAGCAATTCAATTTAATGATCCTCCAATTAGCAATTCTTATACGATCATAGTGTATTTCCACACAGAAATAAAACTGTAAAACTCATATATCATAAAGTATTCCAAAATCCTGAAAAATCATAGAAATGCCTTTCTTCAGAATGCCTAACTAGAAACCCGCTTCTAAGAAAAGCGACGGTCAAGATCAAAGAAAGAACTACCTTCTCTCTAAGATGTCTCAGATGTATCCAAAATCCTTCAACATACTCGAATCAGCATTCACGAACAAGATGAAGTATCCAATAGAATCACAGAATGCATTAAAAAAAAAGTCACTACCACACACTATTAATCATTTGATATCACTAGAATAAGAATCAAATGTAGACCGATCACCTTAACGTTGTTGAGAGTCACTGAGGGCTTTCACGCGCGACGAGTGCATCGTACGGTGCTGCCTCATGCGGGAGAATCCCGCAAGAACCTTTCACGACAACTACTGGCAAGTGAGTCACGCGTGGCTCGGCGTGCGCGTCTGACGAGGATACTTTTCCCCCACTCTTCGCCCTTATGTCGGCCGTTACACCAATCCCCGCACTCCTCGCCCCTCCTCCTCCTTCCATTCCCACCCAAATGAGAATCGAGGGATCCCCAGCCCCACCAGACTCCGTCACAAATCCACTATTCACTTCACCGTAGCGTTGCGGCGCTGTTGCTGAACGGGTGTGATTAGGTCACGCACCCCGTGCGTCTACATATCCTAGGACGTTCACGGTCGTATCCCCGGAATCCCCATTGTCTTCGTTCACCGTACCCCCTACTCAAACACGTTACACCCCCACCTTGGATATAATAGGAAGATCCCGGGGCTTTCTAGGATCCAAGCCGACAATAGAAGACGAATATTTCCAAATTTTACTCAAAGAGAATAAGTTTTTTTGTAATATTCCTTGCGATTTTTTTTTCACTTATTGTTACTAATTAAAGGTATAAGCGACTGGATTTTTA
>JAUESI010000008.1:5030713-5043745 GCA_032275145.1 Synergus laeviventris | reverse complement strand
TTAATATAACTTTTCAATCTCAATTCCCAAATCAAGAGAGAATTAATTATTTCATATTAAGAAACTATTCCTCTAGTCATTCGACTTTATCGTCTGCATGACTATCGCTATAATGAGTTTTAAAAATGCGTCCTCGATAAAACTTATTTTTTTATACATTCAGGAATCCATTTTAATAATTGCTTTTCGCGATTCCCTGGAGTGATTCTCTACTTCTCTGCTACAAAGCTTTTTCGGGCTTGATATACACCAGACGTGAAAATCTCGTCCATTAAAATCTCGAAGGTGCGCCGTTAAAATTATTCCGTCTGGTATTCTTCTCTACTCATCAAGCACAGCTTTGTTTCCGTCAGTTGCACACGTGCACACTGCACATGCACCTACAGTCTACGCATGAATTCGTAAATGTCTGCTGGTATAGACGTGCATGCAAGTGAGTATGCAAATTTTTCTCGTTTGACGTCGAAGCACTCGATCAAAAAAAAAGAAAAAAAGAAAAACATACTAGCAAGCACCTTTTACGTATAGACCACGTCAAAACTCGACGCGACTTTATCCTGAGTGATTTGTTATGACTACATATTATGAGCACATGAGTAATATTTCGTGTCAGAAAGCAGAAAACTCGAAGTGTTTTTATATTTCTAAATCAATTTCTTTTTCCTTCCTTTCGATCCTTGCATTTCGATGTTTTATTTTCATCAATGCAATTTTCAGCAGTAGCGTCAGATTTAAAGCTTCACACTGAATGCACTCAAAGAGCTCTGCTGTTATACGAGAAATTGCATTTGCGCCTGGAGCTCTTTCCGCGAATGAGCGACAAATCGAGAGAAATTCCTGCGATCTCACCGACCGAGCGACCTCGAGTATACGACCGATTCCAGCTGTATGAGGTGTTCCGCGAAGAGCATGTATAATGTGTATATGAGTATATAAATATATACATATATGTTCACCGCAATCCGTCACCTGTGCTATTATAATACCTGCATATACATATACATATATGTAATCAAAGATAGCTGCATCATCGTCTTTCTCTCGTAACATGAAAACCGCATATTCTACTCGGAATATTACTCGTTCTAAGCGCTACTCAATACTAACTGAATCAGACATTCAAAGTGTGAATTATTAGTCTTTCAGGATGCAAGATAAGAAACAATTTGTTATTTATAAAGTAAAATACAATTCTACTATTCTCTTTATATACATATAAGTTATAGGTTTCTGATTTTTTTTTCGCAGGGTGGCCACAAGATTCGATTTTTCAATTTCCCTGACTTATTTTCCCTAAATTTCAGATTATTAAAAATACAAATACATTTTTAATAATAGTTTTATTGAAATTTTTAAAATATTTAACATAACATCACTTTTGAAATTTACTAAGATTCTACGGAATCTTTTAAAATTCGTATAAATCTCTAAAATTGATAAAAGCTCTTGTAAATCTTAAAAACTTCCCGACAACCTTTAAAGTCTATACAAATTTCATAAAATTCTTTAGAATTTTTTTAAATTCCACGATATACCTTCAAATTTCTTAATATTCTATAAAATCCCTTCAAGTTTCAAGTTTCACTACTTCTTTTAAAATTACTCAAAATCTTTTGAAATCCTTTAAATTCCACAACAAATGTTTAAATTCATAAAAACCTCAAAAAATTCTTTCAAGTTCTTAAAATTCATTAAAAAACTACTATTAATTAGTAAAATTTAACTAATTCTGATTGAGAGAGTATAAAACCTTATATGTAAAAATCACCATTCTGTTTCACCGATCGAGTTTCAATAAGATCAAATTTGAGTTTAACCATGTTTACTAATAATCTGTTTTTTTTTTTTAGTTGAAACAGAGGACAAGGTGACATAAAAGTTTGAAAAAGAGTACAAAGTGGACAAAATAGTTGTAAAACAGGAAAAAGTAGGGCATATATAGTAGAATCTGATAGCAATAGAGTGTTAAAGATATTTTTTAAGTTGTTGAGGATAATTGTGAATTAGCGAAGAAAATCGTTAGATGGCATTGAATGATAAAATAGGACAAATCAGACAAGCCCTAAAATAAAAATGATCGAGGACATGTCCGGAGAAATCCGGACGGATGGTCATTGGTCACCGCCTAATCGATATTAATTATTGGCATTAGAATTTCAAGTGTATATTAGCCAAGCTAATAAACCCTACTTAACTTTGCATCCTTCAAAATGGAAAAAAGTTTTCTGTCTTTCATGCTGATTTCAAAATGCACTTGATATTTACGGAATGAATATTGCGAAAAAATTAAATACACTCGACCCGATATTAAGAAAGCGATGAAATTCTCGTAAATAAGTAAGTCGGAATTACGTATTAGACTTCCAATAAGCGTCGAAACCTAATTCTTTAATTTTCATTCATGAACCTTAAATTCGTCAGTCATAAATTACCTAATGGATCATCATTTCTTTTTCAATAAGAAAAGCCTTCTTTAGAAGTCTGAGCCGACATTTCTAAGAATCCGAGTCCGACCCTTTCGCAAAACGTATACCTGAAAAGAAACCTTATCCATTCTTGGTTCATGATCCAGGAGCAAGGGAAATCCTAAGGATGATCAAACTCCCAAGAGTTGAGAAACAACTACAACTACAACTACCATTTTACAAATACAATTCTCGCTCTCTTTCTCTCTTCAGATGAGAATCAAAGCCGTGCGGTAGGATCGAGAAAGACCTAGTATAGGTAAGTGAGAAAGCAACTCGCTCCAAAGAAATAAGAGAGAGGAGGAAATCTTGGTTCACCTGTCGTCATGGCAACGCCGCTTTGCCGCTCACTTGTTACTCCATCGGTGCTGTTCGGTCCTCGGTCCTCTCGCAGCCTCCGCAAGAATACGAGCACGAGTCACGACGTTCCATCGCATCGAAGATCTACCACGCGGCGATTCTCTGGAGACGCCTTTTCCCCTTTCCTCCTCCTTCCGCGGAGAAAGGTCGTGAAGTCAGAACCAGGAATCGCCCTCAGCTTTTCTACCGCCTTGCATTTTGCCACTATTCCATCCGTTCATTAGCTCCAAAATGATGAAAAAAAACTCAACTCAAAGTTCAAAGGAGACAGCGGTGGGATTGGGATATGGTAGCAGATTACTTCCTTGATCCTCGAACTTTGGGAAAACCTCTTGAATGTAAGATTGCAGAGAAATTTCTTCTTCAAAACAATCAAATCCCCTTTGATTCCCTTAATTGAAAGGAGACAGCAGTGGGATGATCTAAAATTGTCTATCAGTTTACTTCCTTGCTCTTTGGACTTTCGGATAGCGTCCTCAATGTCTCATTGGTGCGCATTTGTCTTCTTTTAAACGATGCAAAAACCTGCATGGGTTCAAACTTTGTGAAAGGAGCGGTGGTATTCATGGACCTCAGTCTTCTCAATGCAGTGGTGGGATGACCGAATTTATGACAAGTGTTCTAGAATGGGTACCTGTATCCCAAAACGTAGAAGAATCCTTGCTTGGAGACCAATTTGTTTACTTCGTTGCTGCTCAGAACTTGGGATACCCGCTCCAGTTGCAGATGGTTACGCACTTATCTATTTTGAGACGATGAAGTGTAATCTTCTTCCTCCGTAGGTCGTGCGTCTCACTGCGTCTTGATATCGCAGTTATCGAAGGCGACTCCTCGCTCGTTATCCACTTACAAGCGCGTCAATCTGTTTGCTATGCAAATCCCGTCCGATCGGTGCTGACGTAGTCGGCAACACCAACACCAGCAGACTCACGATATCTCCTACTAACACACTTATGTTGTTAGTCATTGCCCGCGGGCGCGCACATAGAAAATATTGTAATCGGAACCCTAGCTCGGAGCGATTCACTGGTTTCACACCACAAGCTTCTCTTACTTTCAGAAGTCAATTCCAAAATACTTTTGGAATTTATAATACCGTTTCTAGATCTACACAATCACGTATCACCAAACTGAGCACGAACTTTCAAAACTTATCAAACTTGTCATAGTCTGCACTGCACACGTGGTAGCGATAAAAATCGAGAGGGGATCATTGAAGATGATGAAGTAGTTGATGGATGAGTCGCTGTTGTCCTTGATTGATGATGGGAGTTTTTAATAGATCTAGTTCTTGATGTTTTTTGATGACAATCCAAGAAACTAGGTATCTTTCAGTGACTATCATGGAAGTATCTTCTAATTAGTTGATTGGTTAAAGAAGGGTGTTTTTTGGTGTTGATAGTTGTCTCAACAAGTGATTTTGTGCACGAGAGAGTCCACAGCACGCGCACAGGGAGCTCTGATACTTACCGCGTTGTTGTTGTTGCGTAACTGGCCTCTGCTGCTGGCACTTGGAAGAGGCTAGAGAGCTAGAGGCCGCGGATTGCGGGACGGGTGACGGGTGCTGTGGGTGAGCCTGTGGGCGAATTTTCTGGTGAGCGGCGGCGAGCGGTGCGCCGTCTGGCGTGGCTGGCGACAGTCTGCTGGCTTCCAAGAACCACGAGGCGATTCCGTGTATTGAGCGCGCAGTGTTCGCCTCCAAAGGGGAAGGTTGCCTAAAGGGGAGGAGGGAAGGTTGAGTGAGTGAGTGAGTGAGAGGTAGTGAGAGAATGATAAGTTGGGAGGTGGTGAGAGAGAGTGAGAAAGAGATGACGACTCGACTGACCGGAGCGAATGGTAAAAATCGAGTGGAGTGAGAGGGATGAGGAAGATGAGAAGGAAGGAGGGTTGCTTTGCCATGCTTTGCCTCGGGCTGCAGGAACCTAAGGATGCTCATGTACAACCTCCTTTGATAGAAAAGAGTATTCCGAGATTCCTGTAGCAGTGAGAATTCCGAGATAAAATGATAGAGGAGGGAGAGAAGAGAAGGAAAGAAAAGAAAAGAGAGAGGAAGGAGTGATATTGTGGAGGTGTTGCAGATTGAGGACTTTGCAGACTTGGAAGATCTACGTGATGGGTTTTATTATACGTAACTTGCCTAAGAGAGTTAGAGTAGTTTTGATGTAGTTTTAAAAAGGAATAAACGATAGATAAGAGATAAAAGATATAAATTGGAGGTTTAGGAGAGTGATTTTGTCAAGATTATCAGATAGATGAAGATAGAAATTAGAGGAAAGTTGGGGTTGAGAAATTGAGGATAAAATGATGGAAAGAGGAAAGAGAGTGTGATTGAGATTGAGATTGTGAAACAGATTGGAGACTTTGCAGAATTTATATACTAGGAAGTCTCATGTGTGGAGAATCACACATTTAGAAGATGTAAAAAAAAGACTAGACCAAAGGGTTGGGATGATGCAAAGGATGGATTAGAGGAATGGAGGATTGGGGAAGATATAAGAATTTAGAAGCATTTTTGAAATATGTGGATATCGAAGGATGAGGAAATGAAGAGTGAAGCAGAAGAGAAGGAAGGAAAATTATTACGCCATTTGTAAACAAATATGTGGCCTGATGGTAGTGTATAAATTCACGGTTTAGGAAAGTGATTTTGTGAAGATTACCAGATAGATGAAGATAGAAATTAGAGAAAAGTTGGGGTTGAGAAATTCAGAATAAAATGATGGAAAAAGAGAGGAGAGTGATTGAGATTGTAAGAGATTGGAGACTTTGCAGAATTTCTAAACTGGGAAGGTTTCACATTTATGGCAGACATTTTATTTAGGAGATGTAATGTTGAAAAGAAGGTATTAAAGTAAATAGCAACGTATAATAAACGAAATTCACTGGATTAAGTCTACAAAAAAAATTCAATCATTTTCACCGTCTAAAAAACGCGCTAAATGTATGTTACTCCCGTGTTCAATTCGAAATGAATTAAATATAATGTCACAAGTTTACTGAGAATAATGATTTTTCCAGTACTTGTAAAAATGTAAATATCGATATTTAATTTTGGTTTTCCAGGGTGGGTTAGACCTGTCTGCAGGAATACTTATAGTTTTTCAGCCAGACTTCTGTCAAAGTTCATGGTTTTGTATTTAAACGAGTTTAATGACCTGAATTTAATTGGGATTTAAATTGTAAATTACGCATTATGACGTACACCGAAGCTTTCATTAGATTATAGACTCTTACAGAAATGAACTAATGGAAAGATACTTTTATGCAAATTTCTATAATGAAGATATGGTAATGATCAATTAGAAAAGTGGATCTGAATTCTGGATTTAGATCTAGAAATTGAGTTCTTCTGTGATTTCAATTTAATAACAGAGTTGTGCATCTGATAGGTTTTAAAGTTGAAAATGAACGCACCTTGTCGACTTCTCACGCGCTTGCGAACCCCGGAAGGACGGCCTTCAGGGAATTGACCTCTCTGGCTGCGGCTGTCGAAAGGAAAGACTGCAGGGAAAGACCGTCGCCAAGACTGTAAGGAGAAAAGCAAAAGGCGTGTTAGTCGTTGAATCATGTGTTAGTCCATGGAACTCCCAACTTCGGCCAGTGCCGAACTATATTTGGGCTGATAGAATGCATCGTCCGGTTCCTCGAAAGGATATAAACTCCAAGGCATCATCATGGGAGATTCTGCTACATTCATCTTAAAACAAAAACGTCTCTTTGCATACATTTATGCACGTGCATTCAACAGAGAAGAATCTGTCTTTAAATGCACTCTACTTTTCCACGAATCGGAAACTTAATCTTATTTGAATGAGAAATTAAGTTCAGAGTCCAGAGAGGACAATTTTACTTAAAAACTTGTATGAAAAATGCTCAAATAAATTAGAGAAGATAATTAAGATAAGGTTCAAGTGGCATCGAAAGTCTGAGAAACTTCCTGGAAGTGGTAGACATTTCTAAACTAGTCTCCCATGGGGCATTGACCACCACTTCATGGGAATCCAGTTTAGGTCTTCCCTGAAATGACACCTGTGCAGTGACACACTGCACACATATTTCGTGTACACAGATGTATGTATGGATGTTATCTGCGCTGAAGTATGTTCAACGCTAAAATATTGTCACACATAATGACTTGTTTATAAGGAAAAAGTAAACTGCGAAATAGAAACGGTATAGTAGTTTCTTTGAATTCTTTTCCACACGTAAGTTTCCAGTAATTTAAGGATTCAGTTCATATTATGTACGATTATACATGTATAGGTAATTAACGCACGCAAGACAAAAGTATAATATAATGTTTATCAGATCAGATTTATCAACAGGTGACTTCATCATTCGTATTGATTCTTTTGGATTGGTGCTTCTCTCGCTGACACAGGTCATTAATTCACGTGCGAGACAATTATTTTTATTTTATTTTGAATCTTTTTAAATGGAGAAACAATGAATAAAACTTGAAAATACTTTTTATGTTTTATGTATAAAGCTAATGGAAAAAAAAGTCTTGAATTGCACAAGAAAATCTTTGAAAAGACCAAATAATGCTCTTTGGTCGGAGATTTTTGGGGAATCGATAGTTTCACTGGTTAAGTAACTTGTTGCGTTCGCGAGCACTCTGCACGCTCGACTGTCCTCGTGACATATATAGTACACAAGGTACACAAGTGTTGTTACTATCATTCGCGTGGGTGCTCATGATGTCATTAAAAATACGCGGTTGCGAATTCAAGGATCGTGTAAAAAAATTATTTTCTAATTTATATTTTATACCTTTTGAATAAAATTCTTAAGCTCTCAGCATTAAAATATGTATGAAAGTCTTAAATTTATGTGCTCTGAAATGTATAACGCTTTCACATCCCGCAAGTCGCTTCAATGATCATAAATTTCAATTTAAATAACTCAAGCTTTAAAGCTCCTTAATTTAATGGTTTATTCCTTTCTCTCAGCATAAAAGAATATTTAAATTTAATACACTTTATCAATTATTACCTTAACATTCTATATATAGCCCTTTGTCTTTTTAATTTTAACTCTCAACTCTTTGAAAGTTGAAAAATTTGGAGTTCCCGTTTGTTGAACGTTGATCTATTAGTAAACAGGTCCAGTTGAATTCGAAGGTAAGAAATCAATCGAAATAACTTGAAAGTTGGTGAAACGTGAAGAATTTAATCGAGTTTGCTATTTCAAATCAACTGAGGAAGATCGGCTTATCTCGTTCCCACATGTAAATGATGTATATAGTATCAATGATTTAAACATTTAAACATTTGAAGAGCTTTTGTTAAAATGAGAAATTTTACGCATAGATTCCAATCCTTCTTCGCTTTTATAAGACTTATGAAGCGTTAATAACATTAAAATTATCCCACGCTCATTTTCTGTGCCAAGTGTTGCGACTCCTGTCAAAATACAGCTTCATTTCCTCTATTTTTCCAGAATACCTCTACTGTATAGCCTCGGAAATTACGCTTGTCGACTCCCAACTATTTGGACAAATTCCAATAGGTTGTAACTATATAGAATTGATATTCCTTCACGCAACAAGTGAAACTCAAAAATACGTCGTCACACAATTATTGTAAGAAATTGAGAGTCATCATAATTTAAGATGTTATAAGTATTGAAGAAAAATGTGAAAAATATTGCAATGTTTATCTTTAAATTCAGAATTCATTAGATGTAATTAATACATTTCAGATTAAAAATTGTTTCCACTGCAGTCATGTTCTTGTCGTACCCATCACGACTTTTCATGCTTTTTAATAAGGAAATTCTTTCGCGCGTCGCATACCTCGAATAAATTATAATATAGCGCATATGTCCTATCTTATTACGTCGTATCATAGAACAGTGCGAGCTTTCATACGCACAAAGGTCATTAAAATATGATTTTGGAAAGATTGAGAACTTTATGAAGTTTTACGCGCTGTAATGAGCTCATCTTTTTCTACGAGTATGGTATATACATTTAAAAAAAATCATGGTACAGGGCAATGGCAAAGGAAAATGGTAAAAGGAAATGGTAAAATGAAATGACAAAGGGAAATCGTTAATCATAATTAAAACTCAAAAATAAAATTTACAAAATAATAAATAAAAATCTTTGTACCACTGATTTTCTCAGAATCTCAGAAACTGTCACTCGTAGAAAAAAATGCTGATATTATTTTACACATGAATTTGATATTTTGATTTGTACTCACATGTTTCTCAAAAATTTTTTTTCCGTTTAAATTTTAACGATGAACCTATTGTGCGAAAGTAATAATGTGCAATTTAGCAGACAATAAAGACTGTTTAAAAAAAACTTCGGGGTATTCGGATTCACATTGAGCGAATCAATTAAAAATTAACGAAACGTGTTTCTTATATTGATTCAATTTTATATCGTAATGTATTTTAAGGTTTCAATGAAACTTAATAAAATTTTGTTTAATGATTTTCGATTCCTTTTATGTATACATCAATATGAGTTGAATCATTATTTTTTCACTCTGAAACGCTTGAATAACTTCGCCTAAGGAGATAATGATAATAAAATAAAAGTGTCTGGCATAAGGTCAGTGCTTTTTGCGTTATGTTTTGTCACTTACGCTGCTGTGCGCGGCCTTATGGCTTTTAACTTGACATTATCGTTTGGGCATTAAGACGCTTTATATCGACTTTACTTGACAAATTTTTATTACTCATAAAAAAGATAATTCTTTCAAAGAATGCTGGTGAACATAAACATATGTTTAAGAAAATTAGGCTGAGAAATTAGAAATTAGTAGAATTTGTTTAATAAGATTAGAATTCCGATCGTGCGATGTGTAAAAATAAATTTGACTCCAATATTCTGAAAAGGGAATCAGGGAAAAGTTTTTATAATTCCAAACTATCAAATTTTATTGTATTTAAAATAATTTATTTTTTCTATGGGCAATGAAGACTGATTTTCTTTCTTCTTCTTTCGCTTTTATTTTCTATCAATCGACTGTTCGTCTACTCCAAAAAAAAGAACACACCCACTATCCCAAAAGAGTGACGTGTCAGCGATGCAGAAGCGTATATAATGACTGGGCGCCAGTCCCTCATTTAAAAGAAGAGAGACAGACTCCGAGTCGTAGAAAAAGATATAAGGGGAAGTGAGACTCTTGGGAAACTCAGGAGGGAAGGAAATTAGGACCCTTCTGCCAGAAATATGTATGATTTATTTTTTAGTCATGAACTACGATTTACAAAGGCTAGGATAATGACACCTATAATTTATTCATGGTAATATATATATATACCATATATATAATTTATTTATTTATTGCTTCCTTCGTTCAAAATAGAGAGAGTGTAAAATTAGACCCCCGAACTTTAAAGAAACTTCAATAATTTCTTCTTTGTAATTAAATTATCATCTGAAGGATATGCAATTAGGAATTTATAATTGTATAAAGATATTTTTAATTAGTGGATAAAAACAATAAACTTTCATTGGCATTAATCCTGAAAGAATAAACAACAAGCGACAAAAAAACTAAAATCCTTCATAAAAACCGATTTTCTTAAAACACGTCATTTTATTATTAAATGTGTCATTTGTGACCCACCCTAATCGAAAAGTATTTTTCAAAGGGTTTTAGAAACCCATGAAAACTTTTTTAAATTACTAGAAAATTCTTTATAAATACTTCGAAATCTGTGGAACTCTTCTAAAATCTTTTAAATAAACTATAAAAGCTAAATAATATGACAAAACAACTTGGTTATTTATACAAAAATTTTAACTTTACTGATGTTCGTATTGTATTTATCAGCCAAAAAAAAAATTTTATTTTCGTCAGATTAGACGTCTGATTACGAGTGGAGACGTAATGCTGGGGTTTGATACTTTCTTGAGCCAGCTCTGGGAGTGAGAGTATAAACATTGAAGAAATGAGGGAGACTGAGCTTTTTCCCTCCTTTCAAGGACCTGAGGCCCCCAGGCCCCAGGGTCCCTGATTACGAGATCAACGTAAGTGAGTGAGGCACCAGAAATAAGAGGGGTAAAGTTGCAACGGCTGGCAAACAACCATCCTCCAGTCTTTTTAGTTTTACGAGTCTCCAGTTCAGGTAAACCTGGGCAAACCTGAAGCCTGGCCTGGAGTTCTGAAGGAGTCACTGTTGTTCGTCCGAGACGAAGAGACATTCCGAGAATCCCCCCCCCCACGTTCTGCAGACTTGCAACACAGCTTCATCATTTTCCTCATTTGCTGCTCCAGCAATCAGATAGAGAAACAAGATACATACTATAATTGGCCTATTAGCATTATAGCTAAATACAAAATTATCATTTATCTGTTAAATTAACAAGTCTAGACATTCGTCTTAATTTCATCAGCATTTGTACAATTGTAATGAGATTCTAATCTAATCTAATACCATATATGATCTGCAAACTAAAACAAAAGACAATGTTGTTTTCTGATTATTTTTCTTTTGTTTATATAATGATTAAATTTTATACACTGAAAAAAGGGATTTTTGGATTTAAAGAAGTGCATTCTTAAAGAAATGCAATCTTAATAAGAAAGAAACCTTTATTCACTATAATAATTTTTTAGTCCGAACAATATGGCAGATCTTAGCACTACAGAAATATTTATTCATATTAAAAATCATTTGTTCCTTTCACTTTTTGAGACTAAAGAAGAATAGTACTATATAAAAATGGTATCGGAAGGTAACTATATTAAATAATAAAATCGAAGTTTACGAAAAAAATGTGTTTTACTATGTTAACGAACTTTTCAGCCGAACTGTTATAGATGCAATCTGTCGGCCCTGAAAATCTTTTCATATTTCCTTCTCTCTCTTTTTATCATTTTCCTCAGCTTCTAATCTCTTTCTATTCTTTTCTTCTTGGCCATGCAGTATAGGATGACGTCATGAAAGTACATATACGAGTGCAAGATATTTATTCATAAGAGGGGAAAGAATTATAGGGAGCGAAAAAACAAAGGGTGAAGGACAAGAGATGGGATTGTAATTTGAAGTGACGGGAAACCGAGAAGCGGTTGAAATCAAGGGTAAATCTTTTGGAGGAGAAAAATAGTTTTGTAATATTAGACTGATGAATAATCTTAATTAAAAAGAAATGAGAGAAGAGTCATATATAATATTTTTAAGATGTTGTGAAATGTAATCAACGTAGAAACACATTTATGACATTTGCACCGATCTACAAAAAGTAATGCGTATCAAAACTGAAATAAATTATCTGAAAGTGAATTGTCATAAAATTGCAACATTCTGTTTCTTTACTGAAAGCAACATTGTTAAATTTTAAGTAGTTTATAGCACACATTGCATGTTTATTATCATGGCTTCCCAGTCGAGAAAACATGAGCAGATTTAACACAGTTTTGGCAGAGGAAAAAGTATATTATAAATCTAAATCATAGAATCTGCGAGAAAAAAAAAGATAATGGAGGAATTTTTTAGAAACAGAAAAAATTCGAGATCTTATGGTTGCTTCGTGTGGACAATGCACACTGTTCAAGAAAAGTGATTGTATAAGATATATATAAAGAGTCAATGACGTTATGGACAAGTCAGCGTGGTTGTAAATGAAAATTGAATACATGCATATGGTTACATATTGCTCAACAATGCAACCCAACAGCACTTCGTATCTACATTCTGCACCCAGTTTCGTATGTTATACGCATATACCATATATCAGCATGATTTCAATATTACTATATACCAGACTGTTACTACTATCTGGATGAAATTTACTGTGACTTTTGTAGACGTAAGCCGACTTTTTTTAGACATCTTACAATTAATTTATGGTATTTTCTCTAATTATCATATCAAGCGACATTTTCACCTGCGTTAAAAAATAACCCGTCCAGAAATTGTATTTCCTCATTTAACATATATAGAGTTCTGACAAGCTCCTGCTCGGGATTTCTATTTTCAATAAAAATATTTTTATATAATTATGCATTTATGGGACAACGATTATAGGAGTAATATCTCATTAATACCAATCTTACATTGGCATTTTCACCATAAAATTATGTAATCAAACTGAGCTATTGTTGCTAATATATGTACATTGTTGACAAACACTGATATATTTCTAGGAACTTTAAACATGTTTTTATGAAAATTATTATAATATCTTTTTCGTAATTTTTAACAACTATAGAAGAAGAGATTTCTAAAGAGATTTCAAAAG
>JAUESI010000008.1:5012590-5030613 GCA_032275145.1 Synergus laeviventris | reverse complement strand
AGTGAAGTATTTACTCTCCCAATTTATTTACTCTCTTACCAAAGTGAATTAATAAGAACAACTTACTAATCTATTATAGTAGTTTTACTTACTAATTAAATTGTTCCCAATGAATTATTCTTCGAACATCAGTAATTTTCAAATTTTTGTATAAATAACTATGTTAAAGATTTTGACAAATTGTTAAGAGGTTTTAACAAACTTTAGGTTTTTTTAAAATCCAGAGTCGATAACGTTTCACGATCGAGAAATGAATATATAATTGAACTTCATAATGGAAACTAATAATAAAATCGAATATCACACTACAAATTGAAATAAGTGAAGATTTATAGAGATATTATATTACATTGCTAATATTCGTTGAATTCATTATTTATTTATCGGCATTGCTTGTCACTTGTCACTTCCGTGTTCAATTATTTGCCTCGGATATCCAGCGCGAAACGTCAAGGTAACAGCAGAGGTTCAACGGATTCGCTGGAGGAAGTGGAACGGGAAAGCTGTGCCAGTGCGAAAATAGGAACGTAGGGATATTTTCCTGAATATTTTATGCATGACCCGGGCTAACGCTTGGCTATAAAAAGCAGCTAGATCGCTGATGGATAGGCAAATCGTGAATCATCTTACCTTTCTTCAGACTCCTTTCGATCCAACATCTTCACTGAACGATTTATTTCACACTAAGAATTTCTTAATTTATATATCAATATTAATTCCTTTAAATAATCAATGATTATTGAAAATAAAAGATCCCAGATATGAAAAGAGTGAATAATCTTATATAATCACAGCAATAACATTTCTAATATACGATTATAACATGGTCTGGTTTTCCGTTCATTTAAAATTTGATGGAAACTTTTTCAATAATAATTCTTGCCTGCTGAAAACTGTAATTTTCAATTTTAAATTAAATGCAAAAATGTGAACTGGAGCTCTCACTCTTTTGCATCTTATTAAAAATACACTACATTATATATATGTAATATGTATATTCCAGAACAATCGCTTTAACTTCATGAATAAGTGGCGACTCGTCATAAATGTGCAATTTTCTACGTCTCTCTCTATTCCAATTATTATCGCGAATATTCTTTGTAAAGGCTGCGAAAGTTTCGTCAAAAAAAAGCGATAATAATAGCAGCTGGAAGAATGGAGTTACAAATGCGAAGGAACTTTTCCGGCTTTTAAAATGTTGGGTCAGAAGCAGGGGAGCATACTAAAGCTTATAGGGGAATATAAGCATGGAAGATTTCCTGGGGTTGTTCTCTCGTCCTTTTTCGTCTCTGCCTCCCACAACTATATGATCATTTCATTTTCATGGCTGAATCAATTGGGTCTAACACAATTTTCTAAAACTTTTCATTACTGTTAGCAGTTCTAGTCAACAATCACACAAAAAAATAATTTCTTATTGAAAAGAGTGGTGTTAGAAAATAACGAAAGGTGAAACGGACAACAGATATTTCTGTATCGCGGAGAAACTTTTATGGGAAGAAATGAAAGATCAAACAAAATAAATCCTATTCGTGAAATGTTTTACCACCCTTTTAAAGAAATTCTGTTACTTTATTTGGTTGAAGAAAACCTGTTTTTTTTTTTTTGTTAATTTCGGCCTTTTCAAATATTCGATTCTGAGGTCGTTCTCACCCCGGTCTGTATTGGAGATTGAGGTTTGCACTGTGCGGGTCCGTTTTTACCGATAATATCACCATCCCGTTTCCCGGAAATTTATGGTTCTTTTGTCTCAAGAATCCGAGCAAGGATCCAGCATCCAAAAACCGTGAGGACTATAGACCTGCAGACAGGAGACAGGAATAAAAGGCGAGGGGAATGTGAAAGGTTACCCGAAAAAATTTCTCAGTAGTTATAGACTTTAAAGATTATTTCGTTAAATTATTTATAGTTTACAAAATTGTCAGCGATAATAGAATTTTTAATTTCAATGATTCGAAATAGGATTTAAAAATCGATACTATTAACATAACTATTAATATTGAAGCATTTTAAATGAAAAACCTGTCGGAATTAAAATTTGCGTAATTATATTTAAATATAAATAATAAATAAATAAATACACAAAGGCAGGAAAATAAGGAGACAGGCTAATTAAATATTTAAATAACCGTTAAAAGTAACCGTTTTTTCTTTTTACGATCAGTATTGATCAACATCAATAAATTAAAACGTTCGAAACCACAACATTAGTGTCATAATCTTAGCATTTCGTTGAATTCTAGCCGTCCTAGTTTTTTGACCCACTAAAAAACGCATTTACGACTACAGTTCGAAAAATTAGTAGTTTCCATATTTTATTAAGGAACTGGTCCATTATTTCTGGTCTTGTTGTATACTTTTCTTTTTGATACATCTTTAAAATTGAATCGCTAACTAAGTGCAGAAAGAGAACTACTTCAAAATATTGATTCTGAGATAATCAATTAAAACAGTGTAGTTAATTATAGACAATAATATATGCAAATTTTATGTTCTTAGATGAGCATAGAAGTAAATATAATAGTAAAAATTGGAGACTATTCGATTTTCATGGTGAAATTATACGATAAAACCATAAAGATCATGATTTTTTGCCTTTATCTCAGCCAATATGCAAAAATTTAGAAAATATTTCAAACATTTTTTTCTAAAATAGTCCGAACTTTGCCTTATGAAAAAAAAAAACACATAACGAGTGATGCGTCTGAAAGTCTGAAACATGGTTACAAGCGCCAAGCCAGGTGCCATGAGACGAACTTGGCTTTAAATAATTTACTTTAGTCCTTACAGGCTTGAAAGTGTTTAGATTTGACTAGTGTTTAGACACTTCGTCTCTTGGCCTTAGTTACGGTAGAGGTTTAGGACTGAGGATTCCCTTGAAAATATCCTGGATACTCTGGAAAGGGATCTCATCTCAACTTCGACAGTAAATTATACGATCACCCTGAGAAAAGGGGAACTCTCTTGGCACGGTTTATGTCCTCGTTGGTTACCTGAAGTTCCCGAGAGTCGAACTTTCGTTCTTGGCGTTCTTGAGTTGGTGCCTCTTATATATTATATCCAAAACAAAGACCTTTAAATTTCAGGTTCTAAGGTTCTTTTAAGATTTACCATTTTATATTAGGCCTGACCGAAAAGTTCTCGTCTCACCGTAGAGGGGTCTCCCAAGCAAACTGAAGGTTTTAAAATCGAAGAAAATGCTGTGGATTCGAGATGGTGTTGGAAAAAATTACAAGAAAAGAATTTTCACAGGTATACAGATATAATAACGGTTTTATCGTTTTGCACACTTTAAATTCTTATAATTTATTGTGAAGAGATATTAAGT
Organism: Synergus laeviventris; assembly: GCA_032275145.1. NCBI lineage: Eukaryota > Metazoa > Arthropoda > Insecta > Hymenoptera > Cynipidae > Synergus > Synergus laeviventris. The sequence goes on along the minus strand of JAUESI010000008.1, from coordinate 5,027,285 downwards.
ACATTTCAGGAAGAAACTTTCTTTGGCTTTTAATTAATCGAATATAATGAATTGTTAATTAACAACATTTTTTATAGTGGATTTTCAATTACAACAATATGAATGATCCTAATAGCGAACTGTATATTTACTATTTTTAAAAGTCTGGTGCGCAAATAATCTCTAAACTTGAATTAGTGAAAAATCAGTCAAATTCCACTGTTTCTCAGGGTGTATTTTCTGACGATTTTAATCAGTGAACTTCCACAAATTCAATTTTAGAGAGTAAAAGTGGAAAATTCTGTCTTCGAAAAATGTAATCGTCATTTAAAAAAAAAAAAAAGTCGACAAAGTGATAATTTATTTATTTTCATGTCCAGTGTCCAGAAAAATGTCTAGTACAAATTTCTGATTGTTCTTATCAGAAATTTATATTAAATTTATCAGAAAGACTTATTAAAAAACCAGAAGATGGTCAACCAGAAACTTCTAATACTTTGGACGGAAATAGAATATTTTCTGGAGTGATAGCTTATTAGCTATTATAGAATTGATAGCAGTGAGGGCTTTTTATCATTATTTGCAAATAAAGTTTAGATTCTTAAGAAAAATATTATTATAGGTATAATAACTTAGGTTGGAATTGAAAGCTCAGTTTCAAGTGCAAGTATAACAATCATCAGGTAAAGCCACCCCTCAATTTAATTTCAAAGAGACCCCAGAAACCTCACCATACAAATCTAAAGTAGTTTTCCGTCCACTTGTTCAATCTACCTTATTTTACAACTGCAAGTCTACCTGATTGGTCCAATGTGCAATTTGGAGCGGATTGGCCTTACCGATTACCTGTATAAGAAACATATAAGAGGACAAGGGAGGTTTCCCAAAATAAAATTTGGGAAGTAACTTTCGCTATTGTGTATTAAAAATGAAAGCTGTCACAAAATTCAAGATTTTTTTGTAAATGTTATAACTTGAAAAATAAATTTCACTTCGAAATGAGGAGAAAAAAGACCTGGTATCTGAGGTTCATGAAATTTTTACTGTCGGAAAGCACCTGCATTTTACGATTATTTGCACTTGTTGTTAGGCACGTCATAAACTCATAACTCGTCAATATCGAGATTTTTTTAAAGAGAGGTGAAGGTAACAGGAAATTAAAGAGATGATTTCAAAAGATTACAAGAGTTTTTAAGTAATCTCAAAGAATTTTGACAAATTTCAATAAACTTTTAGATTCCCTGGAATCATTCGAAGTTTATTGAAATCCCTTTAAATTCCTTAAAATCACTTGAAATATTTTGAAAATCTTTTAAAATTTGTTCATGTCATACAATATCTCTTGAAATGCTTAACAAACATTTTTCATTACTCTAAAAGCTTGTGAATTATTTTGAAATTTTTCAAAATTCCTTAAAGTTAATAGGATTTTTGTTTTCAGAAAATTAACTAGTTAAATAATCAAACGTTGAAAATAATGAACCTAGAATAGTTTCTTAATCCTGATGAGGTTCGTATATTGACCAGTTTTTCCTACGTGGGGTATTTACCAGTGAGAGCGTGACGCTCCTTGTCGAGTCCTTTCCAGTTTTCCAGGTGAGGACCATCACGTTAGAACACAGGGAAAACTGGCCAGGACCCCAACATTTAACTACATATATGTACATAATTCAGATTGAGCGAGTAGCTGTCGGCTTGAACCTTGAGCTTGGAATGAGGAAAAGGGAATTTCAGGAAAAGAGAATGGAATATCCTCGGGAATATCCGATTTATAGGAGAGTGAGAGCTAACTGATAGGTGTGTATCAGTGCGTGAAAGAAGGATCCTAAATCACGCAGGGGTCGTAAATATATCAGAAACAGAATTGGACACCGAGGCAGCCACACTAGAGGTTATTTGCCCTCTACGACGAAGGCAGGTTATTGATTTGGGGATCACCTTTCTCCTCGCATTTTATACGCGAGGTGAGACAGAATCACCAACGCCTACGCATCAATCGCTATTTGCTTTCTAATTAACTTTAATTATGAATTCTTTCAAAATTAGAACAAAATTCTGGCAAAACTGAATTCGTTGTATATCTGTTGAAATACACTATGGAATATTTTCAATCTCGAGACATTGACCTAAATAAAAATCCTTTTCATCATTTGTCGGTCTTGCATATATGAAAGAAAATGACAAAATGTTAAAGAAGGGTAAGCGATAAATGCAATCAAGAAAATAATTACATGAATGACGAATAAACTGGAAAGAAGACTGTTTCAGCGAGAAATGAATGAAGAAAGAGAGGGGGCGAAATATTTATGGAAAGGGTAGGCCACGAAAGCCGTTGATTTATCTTTATCATGATATGTATAACGAAAATTTATTTACTTCACAACTCTGGATTTAAAAAACAATTTCCGCTGAAATCATCAACTTTCATTCAGGGAATTATAAGTAGCTAAAGAATTGGAAATGTTTTTGATAAAAATTTGTAATCTATATCGTTATCATTTTCTCCTTTATCATTACACAATCATGATAAGAAATGTTACAAATGCCATTTATTGTATCATTTCGATTAGTCTCTATAACACTATTTTCAATTATTATTTGGAAGAATTGAATTTCCAATAATAAAGTATTTTACCTCATATATATTATATATATACCACACTTCAACACAAAATGTGTTTCCATTGAAAATTAGTTCAACCTAGAGAAATGTAAAGTGGTTAGAATGAGGATTATGGAATTATTGTGGATGATGAGAACGAGAAGCGTGCGAGTTGAGGTAGAGAAGATAAAGAGGACCGAGTATAATAATGAGACGAGGAGAGGCAGATAATGCACGGCGCCGTTCTGGCGTCCATTCATGCTTTTTACTCGTCGTTAGCAATTCTCTATGTCCCCTGCCCCCTCGACCCACCTGAGCGGCCTGATCTAGACGTTCGTGTCTTATCCCAGGAACCTGTTAACTTACTCCTCTAGCTCAGATACCTTCACGAGTTCAACTCACTTCTTCCCCTCTCCTATCATTATTTTTGCATTTTCCCTCCTCTTTTTCTTATAAATTTCGTTAGAGGTGTATAACAGTACAATATACAAGACACGTTATGAGATAAACATGATTAGGATTCCAAGTGTGAATTGCCGGAGTTGAACACCACGGTCCGTCCAATTTCGGCAGCCAAAGATCGGCTAACGTTATTGGGGCAATATGGGCATTTATCATCAGCCCAGTGTTGTACCACGGGCTGCCTATATTGCCAAGAGTCACGTTAAAAAAACATTATACTGATTAGAATAACGAGAATTCTGGTTACTCTATCAAGAAAATAATGTTAGTATAATTATACCTTATATATCTTTATAAATCGTTTTGGTATGTTCAGATTAAGTTTTTAAAATTACTTCTAATTTTCCATATTACCAATCCGGGCCTGGTTTTTTCTATATAAATTTCTGGTAAGAATAAAACAGAACTTTTTACTAGACATTTATCTGGTTTGACATTCAGGCGATTTTTGTAATATCTTCTCATATCACGCGTTTTTTGGCGAGAAAATTTTATTTTCTATTTTGTAACAACATTTTTCACGATTAAAACGAAAACTACTTACTCTATATCAAAAAATGGTCAAGAGAGAATTTGTATATCTTTTTAAAACTAATAATTACGTTCCTCATCAATTTTCCTATATCTCGCGTTATTTGGCTCCAATTAAATTTGAAATTTCGATTTTTCAACAAAATTTCAAAAAGTTGTTGTGAGTTTTGTAGTGTGTTTAAAAAGCAAAATTTGTTATCTCTGAACTTTTTTCATATCGTGCGTTGTACAGCTTTAAATTTTTATTTTCGATCATTTTTTTTTGAATTTTCGAAATCTTACAAGTCTGACAATAAAATAATTAAAAGACACAGGGATTACTACTGACATTAAAAGTCTCGAATATTCACATTTTTATTTCTAAATTTTTCCAGCTATCATTTTTGGCCATTCAAATACGGAATATGCATTTTTATACCCACCCCCCCTCCCCCACTAGAACATTATTTTAGAAAAAATATAACGGATGATAAAACAGTGAAATCGAAGATATTTTATTTCAAAAGAATGTTTATTTAATACGTAATACTAATACGTAACAAGGTCAAATGATTATTAAACAAATTCTCTTTCGTTTATGAAAGATTCAACGTTTATAAATACATAACTTTAGTAACAAAATATTTAAATATATATATATATATATCATTTCACTTCAAATTTACAACCAAATTTTTTATTTAGCTGAAACTTTTTTATATAGACGAAAAAAAAAGGACACGAATTTTTTTTTCAATATGATATTGATCATTTTTGAGATATCGATTTTTCAATTTTTCGATCCCAAAAAACACGGTTTCTTGTAATACTTCGCCAATCAACCATTTTTCGAATAAGAGTTTCAAATTTTAGGATGAAATGTGCAATTACGGTCCGACTACTATAGACGTCTGAAACTTCAACTCAATTTGATTGTTTTTGCCGACTCTGGGCCAATGCTGGGCTTGGCACTAGAGGATTTTGGAGGTAACAAAAGATTAGGGTGGTTATGGGTCGACGTGCCCGACAAGATTGTATGGATATAATCTCAGAAAGATGCACATTGAAAAGTTCTATTCCATTTGACTTGAAGGATATTCTGTGGATATGCGATATAGTAAGACAAACGAACATTTGTAACCATTTGGCCATTTTTGAAAGGGTCCTAATTTTCAAAGGAATTTGATTTTTAAAGAGGAAATTTGTTTAAATGGTCATCAAATACTCGGTGGACCGATGATCCTTGGGCAGGTTGCTCAGAGTCTAGAGGTCTAGACTATTTAATCTCGGGTGTCTGGCATCGAGGCGCCTGTAAGCACCAGGGCGTCTACCATCATCTACATTATAGAATTACGTTGTCCATCCTGTAGTTTTTCGAATTATTTATATGTCAACTCCTTTTCTTGTACTTAGCTGCTGAAGTAGAAGCATGAGACTGCGGTGAAAATGCTGGTGTTGATGACACATTTAGCAAGATATTTTTGCAATATTAAACACAATATCTATCACCAATAAATTGAAGAATAATAAATTAACCGTTTTTTCATTATATGATTTAATTTCTGATATGAAATGGACGGCTTTTTAGTTGACCCTTAATCGATTCGTATTGCTTTTATTCTTCAATTATGCTGCAAAAGGCAACCTGGACGCTGTATAGTTGGTAGAAGCTGCGTACATCATCAAGTCATCATAAATCAGTATAAAATTATGTTAACTTTCTTTTTTGCAACGAGTCTTCTTTCTTTTTGCATATTTTACGGGCAGTTTCAGGGAAAACTGGTTTACAAACGACAGACTTGGGTGTAACGTTGAAATCCTCGTTACACACCAAAAACTCTTTGTGCTCTTGTTTCCAAACATGAACGGAAAGGACCGGTTTCGAACTCAAGCCAGTCTTTCAATACGATAAAGGTATAAAGATGCCTAAGTACAATTGAGTCGGAAATAGATTTCAGTATAGAAATCGCTTTTCGATCTTCAGAAATTACAAAAATATCATTCATTGTTTCTGATGATTTCAGAGAAAATTCTGAGAATCGGAAGCATAGACCTGTTAAAACACATAACTTAAATGATCGCATGTAGAAATTTACAAATTTGATCCTAATTAGAAAATCAGCCCGAATCGGGTATATTATTTATGGCTAAGATAGGACGAATGACGAGGATCTGATTGGGGCCGGATCAGGTGGCTACAAAAATTTAACAATTTCTGAAGATGGCGTTACATCCTGATCTGAAAAACTGCGGAAAGGACCGCACAAGGCGTGTTGGTAAATACCCCACGTATGGAAAACGAGATTTCGAAAGATTTAAGTGATTAAATAGTGGTTTAAAGAATTTCAGAAAAATTCAAAATTGATTCATGATTTTCAGCTATTTTATAATATGTGTAAATATTGTGAGGGATTTTTAAAGATATTAACAAATTTTAAAGGATTTTAAAAGAATATCCTTTGAGATCACTTAAAAATTCTTGGGATCATTTGAAATCTCTTTAAAATTAAATCTCTAATAATTAAAAAATTATTTTTAAAAATATCATAAAATATATAATATATAGTTTAGTGTTATTATACTTTTCGTAAAAAAATGTTTAAAGTTCAAAGAAATATATCCTCGTATGACAAAAATCTAATTTTATTTTTTAATTTTTCAATGTATAAATATAGCCATCTTTTATATTATTATATATTCTCTATTGTTGTCCGATGTACTTATGGTTTTAATATGGACCTCGTCAGAAGCCCATTTTACAAAGGGGAAATGTCGCAATTTCTGCACGGGTCCGATAATATAATGCTCTAAATTTTTTCAATTAGATCAGCCATGAACATTATTGATCGAAATATTTTTTGATAATTAATTCAGTCACTTTTCTGTCCTTTTACAACACACAAATAAAATCAAAGTGACCGTTATCGATTGATCTCGTCACATTCACACTTATGAACAACCAGTAGACAGTAAACGAAAAAAAGTGGCCATTAATTGACAAGAGGAGAGTCTCGTCTTTTTTTTTTTACTTTATAAATGCCATCTGAGACGCTTTTCGATGATTCACTGAGAAGTCGTAAATCAACAAGGATGACGACAAGTGCTCGGAACATAAGAAAAGAAACGAGTGATTGGAAGAAACAGTGATACACCAGATTTAAAAAAGGGAATGAAAAGACCTAATGGCCAATGGTAGCAAGGATGAACTGATAGTAGGCTGTGTCAATGTGTCAGAGAGACAAGCTGGGATCTAAATCTCTCTTTATCTCTATCCTACAATAATAATTATTTATTCGCATTATTCAAATTCAGTAATTTTATCCTTAAATACAATTAGAGTACGAAATATTTTAATTCGTTAAATCATTAGGCAATTTACATAGAAACTTCGGATATACGTCCGAAGAGGCGGAATCTAATTTTCATGGTGAAATCATAAAAATAATGGTTTTTTCTATTTATCTCAGTAAATATGCAAACCTAAAAAAAATGTTTCAAACAAAAGTTGTAGATCTTATCGAAATACACATTTTTGTTTGAAGCGTTTTTTTGTATGATAGTTCCCAAAAAAATTAGATATACATTGATTTTTATAAAAAGAAAACCATTAACCATGCATGCCTCTTCACATTGTAAAGAAAAATCATTCTAAACGAATATCATGGTTGTTGAGATTTACTTAATAATTATTGTTGAAACCTCTACCCTAAATCATATTCTCACCCAAGTTCTTAAGAGCCCGTTTATATATAATACCATCAGTTACCCAAACCATATAACTGAAATTAGGAATTTTATATATCTTTATTGCAATAATAAGCCTGATCACCTTGTTCATTTAAAGCCCAAACTGTACCTCTATTGCGATAATCCTAGTCTATGTAGAACTTAAATTGTACGTACACCCTGCACTTTTCGGGTCCTGGGCCTCCTCCCCCACCTTCAAATTTATAAATCTGTATTACTTCCTTCAATTTGTATCTGACCTGTGACATCAGTCGAGTTATGAACATCAGACCAGAAGGTTCTCATAAGAATATCGTTAGAATCAAATATGTATTTTAATATAGTGTGGTAATATACTAATAAAGAACATTAAAACAACTCTCTCGACTCAATAACACATCAAATCACAACATAAAATTGGTCCTTCGAAAAGGGCAATGGTAAAGGGAAGCTTGAATTGAAACTGAAGTTAAAAATTATTAGTGGAAATCATTAACGAGGGTAATTAACGCGACATTTATATCCCGATAGAAATTAGCCTTAAGCGTGAGGAATTTCTCAAGAAAAGTTAATTTGCCGCACAATTAATTCCTGCGAGTTAGTTTCTTTCCCATTCTTAGATGGTCTGATTAATTATTTATCTACTCGAGGGCGCCAGACTGTCGAGGCACACTCCTGCCTGCTGTATTTCGTTGTAAATTCAACAGGTTTGTTTCCCGTGGCAAGATTTTTTTGCAGCCGACGCCCTCGGTATTCTTCGTTCATCGACTAGCACGATGAGATACGAAAGAACGTTCCTTCGTCTGAAAGGGACGAATCGCTCAGCGAATCGAAGAGAAGCGACCATTCAAGGGACGCAGCTCGATTTTCAATCAACAGAGATTTCCTCGAACCGGTCGTCAATTCTGGTAGCTCGTCAACAGAGCTACCAGATCACTAATAGTTATATTCCCTCTGGCTTCATTCAAGCGTTCTTATTCTTACAATCTTACCGAGCCAGCGAGACTCCTTGATATTCCAAACGAGTACAAATCCAGTTTGTCTGAGTACTGACCAATCCAGAAGGATATACTGCTTGTATCGAAAATTAAGTTGATTTTTAATCATACATACTCATATATGGTCTGATTTGATTATTAAAGTTCCTGATTATCGAATTTACATTTTTTAAGGAGTAATATATCTTGCCAAATGCAAATAAAAGGAATTAATTGCGAAATAAACCTTTTAAACGTTTTTATTCTTATTTATTTAGATTTCAAAAAGAATTAAAATCTCACCGATCGGGCAGAACTGATCATCGCCTGATGAATAAATGCTACGACAAAGATTCTTATATGGTTTAAAAGATTTTAATGGATTTCTAGTAATTTTAAGAAATTTCATAAGATTTACAAAGATTGGCAAAGAGAAATCATGGTAAACGGAAATAAATTTAAAAAAATAAAGAATAACAATCTATGTATAGGTACTCCTGATTTTCGCAGAAACTATCACTCGTAAAAAAAAAGCCTGCAACAAAAAATGTGTACTTCGGAGGTAGGAAGTACATCCTGAATTAGTAACAAAGAACTATTAATTAGTAAAATTTAACTAATTCAGATTCAGCATACTTGTAACGAAATGGCCCAATATTCGAAAAAATAAATGCAAGCTGAAACCCTCTATAAAACTGCAGGACGGCACGTTAACTTTTCAATGAATATGATTTGCTCAGAGCAATTTGAGAAATTTTATATTCAGCTACATTTGATATTCAGTCCGAAGTTTCAAGGTTTCATGGGGATTCCGGCTACTGGAAATCATTCAGTAAATACAGGACGTGTTTTGTGTACTCAGTTAAAGTGCTAGTACCAGCCATGTGGGAGTTATCACACGAGTCGGCTTGAAATGAATGAAATTGTGTAAAAGCGAATGCACGTTTTACGCACAATCGCAGCGCTCACATGTTACTCACACACGCACTTGAATTACAAAAATTAGTCAATATGAGTTTCTCCTAGGTATGCCACCTTCGGTTTCCTTGTACACTCTCATAAAACGTGACGTCAGCAGCTTCAGATTAAGTGAGACAAAAATCCGGAGGTGGCAACCCTAGTTTCTTATACAGAAATGACCGCATAATGATGCAAACATCTGAATACACACGAAATTCAAAATCACGAGATGATTCGCATATTATAGTGATTCATTCGAGCGAGATTTGACAAGAAAAACAACAAGATTGATATTTTTAGCGCCTGTGAAGATCTTAAGCAAGATCAAGAAATTTTCTTAAAATTGTGTACGCTTTTCAAAAATTGCGGTAATATCGGTTTATATTGTAATTCAATTTCGAAAAATTGTCCACAATAGGGATGATAAAGGTTATAAATATAATATGTATGAAGATATTGATACATGTTCAAATATTTGAAATGGAAAATACCAAATCAATTTAATTATAGTAATTTTAATATTGTTGACATTCATATTTGTTATATTTTCTTTTTACGTATTTTAGTAATCTTTGACCGTTCGAAAAAGTTAAGAGTTAAGAATCTTGCTTAATCGATCGTCAGCGATTTCGAGACGACTTCTTTTTTTTTTTGTTTTGACAAATTCAAGACTCTCGATATTCAAGAGTTGAAAATCGAGTATCAAGAATTCTTGTCTTGTGCATCATTAATTCGCATAGGATGTTACTAAAAACTTATTTACAGTGAAAAAATTTTGAAACAAAATTCTGAAGACGACGTGGTCAGGATTTATATTTTCAATAAAAATATTTTTATATAATTAAGCATCTGTGGGGGGCAACGAGATATAGTATATAGTATAGCATCTCATTAATACCCATTTCCACGTCAAAACTAAACATCGGGTAAAAATAGGGAATCTCCAAGATTTTCCACACCTAATTACTTAGATGGTTAGAATTTTATGATTATTTTTTTCATAATTTTTAGAAATTAGAGATTTAAAGAGATTTCAAAACGTTACGGGAAATTTTAAGTGATCTGTAAGAATTTCAATATTTCAAAAGATTACAAATTTTTTAGAAATTTCTCAAAAATTCTCTAAAATCATTTGTATTTTCACTTGAAATCCTTTCGAATTCGCTCTTTCGAATTCTCTTTATAATCATTAAATTCATCACTGTATTTAAAATCGTTAGAAAATACTTAAAAATCTTGAAGCTATTTTTTTTTAAATGATCTAAAAGTTCCCTAAAATCACTTGAAACCTCTTGAAATCCTTTATGAAATCTTGAAATCATTGAAAACCACTTATTGTTTGAATTTTATCACTACCTTTTTAATTTCTAAATTTTATAGTTCTATATTTTTTCAAACCAGGACCACAGAATTAGGAAAAACTGGCCAGGACCACATGAGGACCCCATCCAAATTTCTGCATGGGTATATTCAGCCTGATATTTCCTCGTTATTGAAACTTAGTTTGCAGATATTCAGATTGAATATCTTAGATAGTTGGTTACCTATATTATTTAGAATGATTAAAAAAATCAATACTTGTCTTTCGATGAAACATAAGTTGCATTGCAGACTTTATTTATACTTATTTCTATACACGTAATTATGAGCATGATTAATTATTTGCTTGTAGCATATTAATTATTCATTAGAGATGACTATTCAAACTTATGTTTAATTCACTATAAAACATCTCTCAATGACAGTTTTATCCTCTAAAAGAAAAACTTTTTATTTTTATAGATAACTGTGACTCGTTGCTAGTTTATCTAATTAGCGCCCACGCGTCTGTATTTTGTATCTCTATAGTTACAAAAATATGGATACTACTATACTAGTAGAACTTGACAGATTGAGGACATGCTATTTGACGACAGATGTCTTCCTGGTGTTGTTTTACAACGTTCTAGAGTTAAGATCCTAATACCTGTGGCACTGATAAGTCACTTATTCATTTAACGAGACATGCAAACGAAACATATCGACACGATGATGGGATAAAATTAGAATTTCTTCTCTGCATGTATAATTCATTACCATATTATGTCTTCCCTATCCAATTAAACCAAGAAAATACATTTGAATTTGGTAGATTTGAAACGTTTTCATTATAAAGGAGTAATATATATAGGATAACCGAGAAGATATTTATAACTAAGATTGCAATCAACGTACCTTTCATTTATGATTCATAATGCGTATGCTCTATAAATATTGTGTAAAACTCTAATGTATACTTTCTAATTCAATGAATGATTTTTCCTGACATATTCTAATTTCTCACTTTGTGTTATGACGTCATGAGGGTCGATCGAGTCACAGGATATTATGACGTGTATAGTTGAAAGAGTAGTTGATCCGCGAATGGCTTAAAGGTACAGACGTATGGAGCTTTTGGAGCGAGTAGCTGAATCCAGTTAACGGTTCGATAAAGACCTCGTGGGTGTTAACTTTAGCTCTCTTCGAGAATCGGTGACATTCCTGACCGGACTATGTCACTGAAGTTAGAGATCTCTGACTAATATGTGACGCCTTTATACATGTAATTGGAGAGAACACACTCTTCAGTACGTAAATTATCACACACGATGAACCACACGCATGCACAACTTTATTACTCATTGCGCACGCGATACGCATATGCATTGTGCAAATTCACTTTCCGCTCACGCCACATTTTCGGTATCCAATCCAAAGACGATAATACTTAATAAAGTAAATATTTTCTTCATTTATCGATTTTTCTCAAGTGGATATGTAAAGACTTGTTTATAAAATGAAGTACATATTAATTATGTCAAATTATATAATAAATTAAGAATTTTAGGTTCTACTTTTGCGGATTATATTTCTATTTTTAGCTTTACTGGAATTTTGTGCTATGAATCATATGACCCGTCAGTCAAAATATTTCATGGTCTTGAAAATTTGGTAAACAACGCTATTCTCATTCAACTATATATGTGACATTGTGACACATCTTCAGGCATCCAAAATGAAGTAGATTGTAACGCAATTTTAATTTGTAGAATAGTTAGAAAACAATTCTCAGAACGTCGAAGTTCGTCGTGCGACTTTTTGAGCTTTAAATAAATATCTAACGCGTACCTAAAAGTCATTCAGTAACAATGTCGAGGACATTGAAATTTTTGAACGAATCCTTAGATATTTGAAGTAATGCAGTTGACTCGAAACTAATCGTTCATACTCGCTGATATTCGCTTCTTATTTATGTAGGTACTACAAACGACTCACATAAGACAGTTGCAGTGGTCCGGATCTGGATTTTAAGGTTCAAAATCGGCTTCAGCTTATAATTCTTTATCGAATAATTATTCATATAACTAAACCATTAGGAAAAACTACACTTTTTGAGAATATGATTTTATTTCTCAGAATAAAAGAGCTCAATAATCTTACTGAACATCAAAATCAACGTTGGTATACTCATATATAGAGAACATATAATTAATTTCAGTTTAAAGCTAATTTTTATAAATAAATTATATAAATAAATACATGGATGAGATGCTCAATAATGACACAAACAATTTTTTGTTGACTAAAAAAACGGAAATAACCTATAAGAATAATACTCGCAACAAATAAACACCATGTGTTAACAATTACTATTTTTATAAATATTTTAAGGATTCAAAGGATTTAACGAAATTTCGATGGATTTTTAGCAATTTTATAAAAGATTTAATGACACTTCATAATTTTAAGTAATTTTAAAGGATATAACGATCTCTTGTAAAAATTTGAGTAATGTTTTGTTTACTTTTGAATCCCTTAAAACATTTAAAAATACTCTGATTTTATATTTTTTATGTCCTCTGAATCTTTGTAGCAAAAGGTACAGCACAAAAACGAAAAATTAACCGCGCGGATCCTAGTTTCTAGTTTATTTATAATTTTTCTTATTAACAATAAGAAATAATTAATGATTACAATTGTTTATTTTAAATAATTTATTTCAAACACAATTTAAATCCATTTAATGAAAATAAAATATTTCTATGAACAATAGTAATTGTTAACATATGGTCATTATTTGGTGCGAGTATTATTCTTATGGGATATTTCCGTTTTTTTAGTGAACAAATATTTGTTGTGCCATTGAGCACCTCATTCATGTATTTGTTTGCATAATTTGTTTATTTGCTTATTTGTTCATTGTGAGTGCATGTATTTCGACCTTCCACTGCTACTCAAAAGATTCTGATGATATTTCCAAAATATTTCCTAATTCCTCGTTATCTCTCTATCTCCAAAGTATTTCCAAATGTTATCTTATGTTAAATTTCACATACTGTAGAATGAATAGCCCCTCGGATATTTGTCGAAAATTTGTGCACGTTTGACTGAAAAAGTTCAGTAAATTCTACGAAAAAAATAGGGGAGAGGTGTCACGTCTTTTGTTATTTTGAAGCAACTACATTGTAGATTCTTCATCCAATTTAGAATCCCATATAACTAGAAATATTTGCAATTAGGCGCACTTTCAAGATGACAATTTGTCTCATTGTCACTGACATTTAGAGAATACTTGGAAATTATCAGTGGGAAGAGTTTACAATGCACATTACGGTTAAGAGGTGAATAAGAGAAGAGACTATATAGCTTAGGAAGAATCTGGTGATTATACGATACTTTGGCAAGTTGCCATCTTGCCCCGTGGCCTTTTTAGTCCGGAAAGAGAATCACGGAATTCCCTAATTTTCACGAGCTTGAGCCTTTATATTTTGAGATCGGGAGCGCTGAAAGCCGGACTTACAAATTTGGAAGCATGACCCATTTTTTTGCGATTTTTCTCTCTCTCTCTTTCTCTTATATTCCATCTGTCTCTCTTTTCCTTGAACTACTTCCGCAGAGGCGACCGGATTCGCTTGCAGATTCCTGGAAAATCCACTCTTGGCATCGAGAATCCTCCACATTCTTCAGATCTCAACCTATTTCTCTAGAATTACGCCAATTGAGCGTGAAATGAGCAATTGAGTTGTTTTATTAACATTTGATTTCACTAAAAAAGTTTTCATTGATTCTCGAAAAATATTTTAGCACTATAGGAAAATTATCAAATTCTCCATTTACATTAGTTTCAGATTTATTTAATTAAATCTTTTTTTACTTCCTAGCCGCAAAATCAACTCGTTCCGTGCAGAAATTGCACCATTTAGCGCTATCGAAAATGGGGTTCTGACGAGGCTGTGGTCGGAATTTTTATTCTCAATAAAAATATTTTAATATAATTAGGCATTTATGGGGCCTTAAAATAATGTAAACTGAAATGTTTTTGATAATGATCAATAAAACATCGGGAAAAAATAGAGAATTCCTATCATTTTTCACATTTTTTTATAACTTCCCTGAATTAATTTTTTTCAAATATTCATTTTTGTGAAAAAAAAACGTAGGTAATCTAGACCAGATTGAC
>JAUESI010000008.1:4952453-4978756 GCA_032275145.1 Synergus laeviventris | reverse complement strand
TTGAAATTCCTTAAAATTCCTCGAAAATTTTTTAAATTCCATGAAATCCTTTAAGATTTCTCAAAACCTTTGAAAAATCTGACGAAATCTTTTGTTAATAAGAAACTTCTAAAATTTAAAGAATATTTCTAGAAACGCCTCTTCAAATCTTTAAAGGGCATTTGGTAATTATATGCTCTTTAAAATGATTGAAAATGTTTTCAAATTATTAGAAATCTATAGGATCTCAAAGTCTGCCTCTATGCTTTAAAATTCCTCGAAATCCTTGGAAATCTTCTAAAATCTGTTAAATAAACTATAATTTATTATTATTATTAATAATATATAAATTTCTATATTCCCTGACATCAGCTATGTTTCCCTGACATTTCTCTAACTTGTCAGATCTGGATGCCAAGTCGGGCCATCTATTAAGGTGCTCATCGGGTTCCACGTCTCATTTCGAGCCGGGTCCCGTCTAGATAGCCCGATTTGGCCAAAGTTCTGTTAGATCGAGCCCCAGTCAGATCCATATTATTCCTGCGCCGGTTTCGCTGTATTGATTGGATTTGTAACTTCCGTTTATTGCATACCCATGAATTTCACCAGCTGATTGGAACGAGACGAAATCACTTAATTTTCGTTAACGACATGTGAGGACATGCTCGAGATTTCTCGATAATACCGAAACGTCGACACAGCTGCGCGTCTTTATTTCAAAGTGGTAAAGTTATACGATGTACGCCTCCCCTACATGGTATATGGTGATTCCACTTATCGTCTTATAAATCTGAAATCGATGCTCACCTTGCACCTTGCAATGCTGATCGTGATTCCCATCGCAATGTTAAATGCGCATCCAGATTTCGGTACACCTTGCATCTCCGAGTCACTAAGTCCATCTGTAAACATACAAAATTTGATTTAATGAAGGATTCTTAATTAAAACGAATTTATCCAACCAAGCTTAAAACCTCTCATCTGATCATTTTCTAGAAATCAAATTTATCTGATACCCACTACAGGAAACGTCTTTCGAATACAAATCATTTAAATTTAAGATTATTTGCGGCTATTCCCTGCTTTCAATCCGAAAATAAATAAACAGAATCAATTTATAGTAAACCCTGACGAAAGTTCAAAATCAATTTGAAGTTGTATAATAATCCAAAAATCCAAAAAGTTCGGATAAAGTCGGATTCATTCGAATGAAAATTTTTGATTAATTTTAAATGGGCTTCGGATTCATATAGGATTGAAAACTTCCTTCGAATTATAGTGTGGAATGAAACTCTTTGATTCGGATACAAATACCTTAATGAATCAGAAAATTGAGGAGCCGGATCGTATAAGGGCACATAACATTTTTTTGGATATTATGCAAGCAAAGGAATTACTTGAAAAAAATTTAAAAAAATGAAAGTTCAAAAAAATGTTCAAAAGGAGTGACAAGTCATTGCGCTTGGACCAAAAAATGTTATGTTTTTTATACGATCCGGCGCTTTAATTCCGGAATAAATTTCAATCCGAAACTTTTGCCAGGGATATATTAAGAATACGCTTCGGATAATACCGGATAGAATTCACTGCTATTCAATTATTATCGTAGGATAGAGTTCGGATATATGGTGGATGTAAAGAATAAACAATACACTTTCGGATAGAATCGGATAAGAATAAATAAAATTTAAAATTACTCCAAATTGAGGATAGATTTCGGATAGTACACGGGTAGAATTTTACTATTATTATCCGATTCTTATCCGCTTTCTATCGGATATTTTAAACAGGGTTGACATATGGAATTAAAGATTGTAATAATAGAATGCAGATGATAGAAAAGGATGAGGTTGCCAGTCAGGGTGGCATCTCGTTGAGGAGCCTCGTAAGAGAGACTGGCAGATGGCCAGCAGATGTCTGCCATCTTGTGCTGATTGTATAGGTCCAGACGGAGTCGCCCGTGAAAGGTAGGTAGGTATCTGCTTGCAGTTTGGTGGTTTCTACTATCTTTAAACTTGGATTTGTGTGTGAGTGTGTGTGTATGTGTGGGCCGCCCGTAATATAAACAAAGATTCTCGTCAATTCATGAAGAAAATCAAACCACTGCAATCAACCACACTTCTTACTTCCCATTTCCAACATCTATTTCCTCTACTCTCTGAATCTGAATCAATGATAAGTATATCACTGATTCCAAATCGCTGATTCAGATTTAGAGAGTAACATATATTCTAACTTCCCTCTCATAATTAACAACGATATTTTATGTATTCTCAATGATGAATCTTGTTTCAGCTTCGAAATTACCGGAATAACAGAAACCATAACAGAAACCATAACACAAAACCAATTTCTGGGATTACAAACACTGTTCCCTTGAAGGGCTTTTGAGCCTGAATTCCAAATCGATCGTTCTGGGAACTCTATTTTGGTATTTTCCTTGGAAATATGAGACGACCTGGGAATAAAGAATCTACGTAGAAAATTCCCGAGGATTTCAGCTTCTTTATTTGCGTGATGTACCACCTGCCGCTCTGGCAACCTGCTCGGAATTCCCTGTCCCTTCTTTCCTCCCCACTGCCTTCACGGGTCCTATACAGTAAACAGTATACACAAAATCTCAGAGGTATACTCGGAGGTGTTTTCATAGTCTTTTAAAGCTCTTTCATCAAAATTAGAGGTTCTACAAAAGTAAAGCTCTAATTGTGCTTAGAGTGTGGACTGTATAATTTTATTAAATTTGGTTCTCACTGAAACACATTGCGATTAGATGTAAATTATTAATATTTTTATCTCCGAAGTTAACGTTTTTCTTTCCTGTCTTGAATTAAATTGTGAAGCTTTCATTCGATCGATAATTTAGAAGAAAGCCTACGAATTATTCAGCTGAGAGAACAAATTGAAATGCACGTTCTCATGACTTCTGTTTCTGTGTATGGATGGGAAATTTCAAATTATTCTCATTTAATTAATTTTCATTATAAATGACGCAGAATTGAACCTGTGGATTATGGTAATAAAAACAGAGGTTTAGCCTGTAATCAGCGAGTCAATCTCAACAGGAAAGTAAAGGTACAAAGATCACTCAAACTCGTTTGATCCCTACAAAAAGGCGTAGAATCAAAATCCGTGTTTCCGGAAGAGGGTGACTTTGCTTTTCGATGTCGAGCTCAACCCCAAGTTTGGGGATGGGATCGTAATTGTTTTGAACCTCGGCACGGCCGACATCGTCGTTAATCCAGGGTTAATCATTATTCCATACGGTACGACCGGACGATACAGGAGTACCAACATATAGCATACATATTCCTGGTACACATACCCATTGGAAGAGGGTTCATGAGAGTGCATTGATCCGGTGCAGGGCGAATGAGGGTTGGTTGATCCAGGGCAAGAGAGACAAACTGAGTTGGCCAGAAAGGGGAAACGATCCAGAAATGAGAGGGAAAAACATAGGGAAGAAGAGGGAGGAAATGAGGGAACGAGGGAATGTTCAGGGGCTGAAAGTGGGCTTTTTGAAGGATGCAGGGCTTCGGAGTGGAAAGAACGTTAAGTTCGGTCGCCTAGCAACTCTGACACCAACGTGTAGTCCCTATAACCAAGCTACCCCCTTATATATCTATGCACACTCATCTATCCGCAATATACGCTTATTTACTGGGTTTATTTACTCCACGTGCCACATTGCTGCATACCTTCACCCACATCAGACCAGCGATCCATGTGCATATGGGACTTACCACGTTAAATCAAACGAAGAGGACATAAAAGAGATCCTATACTCCCTTTTCTTGCATCATGACACTTGCGATCTTTATCACTTCAGTTGCAAGCAGAAGATGAGCTTGAGAGGACACTTCTTTGAGATTCCCCTTGTGAGGACCTCTGGAAGGTATCTCTTCAGTTTTACGCGATATCCTATAAGTACTAATAAGTTCCCGAGGGGTTATGCACTCATAAAGTCAACGGCTCTTTTTTTCTAGACGTCGAATAAACTTACAGAGATCATATCCCTTTCTACTCTTTTTCCACTTGTAGGGGATCATCTCATCTGGAGTCTATTTTTCAGCAACACTTGCTATAACAGCATGTTGGAAGAAATGATTTCCAGCATTTTCAGTTTGCAATGCGAATATTTTAAATCATAATTTGACTGTCGTCAGTAAGGGTCAGTATTGGCAATATATGTGTTAAGTATAAAGGCCCTTTATAAAAAAATCAGGGTTTTAGACAGGATGGCCCATGATCCAACTACTCATGGTTTCGCCACGCGCAAGTAAAAAAAATGCAACTTGGAATATGCGCGACTTTGACGAAATTGGGACCTCTGATGGCTAGACCATGAGTAGTTGGATCATGGGATGGCCACAATATTCACAATTTTTCAATTTTCCTGACACATCCCTGACTTTTTCTTCACTTTGACACAAATTTCCCTGACTGAAATGTATGAAAAATGCAAATCAATTTTCAATCTCTTGACATTTCTAGAAACATCTTTAAATTCCTCAACAATTTTAAAAATCCCTTAAAATCACTGAAAATTCCATGAAATCCTTTTGATTTCTCAAAATCTTAAATTGCTTTTGAAATGTTTTACAATTTCATAGGGAATATTAAAATTTTTTAAAACTTTTGAAATTCCTTAAATTTTTAAAAAATAATTTAAAAAACATAAAAAATCTGGCGAAATCTTTTAAGTCATTAAGGAACTTTAAAATACCTAAAATTTAACAAATATTCCTAGAAACGCCTCTTCAAACCTTTTAAGGGCATGTGGTAATTATCATATGCCCTTAAAAGGTTTCAAGAAAATTTGATAAAATTTCTTAACATTTTTTTTATTTTTTACAAATCAAAAATATCTTTTGAAATATTTTTAAATCCCATGAAGAACATTAAAATCTCTTAAAATCACTTAAAAATGTCAAAATTTCTTTAAATTCATAAAAATCTCTTTAAAATGATTGAAAATCTTTTGAAATCTTTAGAAACCTGCAGGATCTCAAAGAATGCCTATATAGAAATTCTTTAAAATTCCTCGAGATCTTTGGAAATCTTCTAAAATCTGTTAAATAAACTATAATTTATTATTATTATTATTAATAGATCAATTTCCATGTTTCCTGACAGCTTCTCGCATTTCACTGATTTCACTGGCAAAATTTGTTTTCCCTAACTTTCTTGACTTCCCTTTTGTCTGCAGAACCTATATATATATATAAGTAAACTGAAAACTTAATTCTTGTATCATGATAACTCTCAGTACTTAAAATTAGATAATATAGAGAAGGATCAAGGTATAAATGCCGATTAACCGCGACCTAGCCAAGTCGTATCTCGGAATCTTGGAACGCGAAAAGGAAGAAGTGAAACGCGGATGGGGATGAAATCCAGAATAGCTGCTAGGAATACGGCCACCCTGACTTGACGTGAGCTAGGTTATGACCTGAATAGAAGATTACCCGTTTACGAGGCAACGCCGCACTTTCCGACGTTTTATTGAATCGCATGGAGCTCTTCCGCCCCTTTATACCACTTTACAGGTTTTCGATAAAGGCAAACTTTTCGCTCGTTATATCACCCCCGACAAAAATTGCTACCTTGTTAGGAAACGCGCTTTCTCCACCGGTTTCTCATAATTCACCCAGCTTTTCTCGCAACATCAATATTCCACCAACGTTCTCATAACCATAGACTCTGTCCCTAATTCTAGATAGAGGGGAAAAAAGTCCCAGTCAATTCAGAAACTTCGAGTGTTATCACATAATGCAAAATATTATCGTACAAAAAAGATGAAATATTATAGTATATAATAATGAAATCAACTTTTTTGATCCTGGAATTTTTTTAATTTGCAAAGGCCTGAAAGTGAAAAGCTCTTCTCGTTTGGAATCTACGAAAGCTGTCTCTCTCGGTACTTTTGCCCCACGGATGATATGTGATACAAGAAAATTTCTTTTGTACGATTAGCTCTTCCAATTAAAGCAGGACCAAAGAAAGCCAGGAAATAAAGGTTTCTCGGGGAAGCTACATGAAAGAGTATAGGTTCCAGTTGCCGGGAGGTGTTGCCAGGCAACAGTGTGTCTTGAACCCTCGAAGATGTCACTCGGAGTGCACGCAATGGAAAAAGGGAACGAACTTTTGACCTTTTAAGGGTGTCGCCTTGAGCTATAGCTCTTTGGCACGCATTCGCAGAGGCGCCCTGGAAGTATGACAAGGTAGAGCCTCTACCTACATATTATATAGCAAATAACGTGCTTTGGTATTCAAGTACGCGTGGGTGTCAATCCCAGACAGGCGTCTCCATTTGGGATATTGTCCTCACCCCCTATTCCTCTCAAACCATGTACCATCTCCCTTTTCTTATAAAATTTTCTTCGATTTTCGTTCCAATATCACCCGGGACATCAACCCTAATTCCAAGAACGTGATAGGAAAACTCGATCAAACTTCTAGGATATCTTACTCTCCTTCCTTTGAGAAAGATGCTCTTATATTTGGAATGATCCGGATGATGTATTTGATCGCCTTCAGAAAGGAAGAAAAAAGATGTTTTAAAAAGTTGGGATACGTTGGGAATAACGATATCGCTATAAATCTTTGTATCTTGCTAAACCAGATAAAAAGTGAGAGAAGGATTTTAGTTTAATTCGCTAACGTATTTCTTAATAACAATAAGAATTTTATTTGTCAGAATGGACCATACATAAACATTAAAGGCAGTCTGGTCTTTGTCTTGTGAAGTATGCATCTCGCAGGCTTGGAATAAGCTCTCCAAGAAGGAAGTGAAAAAAAAGAGTCGCATTGTTGAGGACTCGAGGAGGAAAGGCTTGATATGGTCGATTACGAAGATTAAAGAAACGAGAATGGGAGTCTCGATCAAAGCTGTCATTTTCTATATTTACCCTAAAAGTAAAAGATACTTTCTAGGGGCGCACCTGCTCCTTCAACTTCCACTTGAAGGCTGCAAACAAAAAGGGATTGAATAGGCAAATATAATTGATTAAAGAGCAAAATCGTGTTTCTTCATATAAAATTCAAGAATACTATATCAGTTACTAAATGAATGCAAAGTCACGTTTTAAGACCCTAATGAACCAAAAGACGATCTTTTACGTCCCTATATATACCCATTCGCTTTCTTCCTTTCTTCCCTTCCCTATTTCCAAACCATCTCTCTTTTCCCCTTCGCTGTATATATGCGCAGATTACACTGGAGAATCCCCGCGGCATTGTTCCCTTTTGCCTTCTCCAGATTCTTTTTTTTCTTCCATCCTCCCTAACCATCCCTTTCGTTTCTGAGCCAAGCTTCACTCGCTTTGTTTTGCGTGTATATGTTGACGCGGGCGCGTTCTTTTTCATTTCTTCCTCTTTTTTATCCCTTCGACTACAATCTCTCTTTTTCTTCATCTCTTTCTCCCACCTATACACTCGCTGAATGTGCTTATTTTTTTCACCTTTTTTACTTTACGAGGGCGTATTTCCTCCTGAGGTATTACGTCCGCGCAAGCGAATAGGCGTTCTTTGTATATAATATATATATATATAGGGGAGTCTTCTAAAATTAAACGATCTTCGTGGCATGGATCTATAGGCAAGGTGGGTGCGAGAAAATGAAGCTAAATACCGTTGTCGTAATTAAAAACGCAAAACCATTGCATACATTCCTGAGAAAAGGTAAACAGAATAATTTCTTGTTTTGTATTGCGGATTGCGTAAATTGGAAGGAAAAGAGAATTTCTCTTAAAATTACTTCACTGGAGAAATATCTATAAATGAATGGACGTCGTGAGCGGCTAGACGATTACGATATAGAGATGAGTGATGACATATTTATCTCCTGATAGAATTGGTAAATTTGGCACGGCGATGTAAACGGTTAAAGTTCGAAGTAGGAGTTTCCACTATCAGGTTGTTACTTTTATTCATGAGATACAATTATTTGCTGGTCCAATAGACGGCTGAGAGCTGCTCTGGTCCGGATCTGTGAATGACAGGTACCCGATATTGCGTAACTGACCATCCCCTTCATCGGACGATAAATACAACGATATAGACGTTTTTACTTCAGGAATGACTATACCGATGATACCGTCAACCGGTAATCAATAAACCCGTTTCCAGGACCAAACTCTACATCCCAAGTTTCCTCTTCAGACCAAAATTAGTGCTATTTCAGTCCAATCTATGTTGAATCTTTATCCTATTTCATTCTTTTATAATAGTCCGTATCGTGTTATATAGAGTATCGTATCTCTACAACTGAAAAGAGGGTCATATATAAGGAATGAAAAATTAAGAGATGTCTTTTGTTTACTCTGAAACTTTTAAAGAAAATCTGGGGTCGATTATGTAACTTTTCGCCATTCGATTTTCGTTTTTCGTATGAGACCTAAAACTGTTGACGTTTTAAAAGTCAATTTTAAACGTTAATATTAATATCTGCCCTAAAGCACGCAAAGGTTCATATGCAATTAACATGGTGAAATATACCGTCAAATTTCAAATATAGGTATCACAATTTTTTTAGATTTCGTCGGAATCCTTTGACTCTGTGCAATCTTTAGACTACGTCGAAAAAATATACATATTTAGTTAAACAAAAATTTTTTTTTCAAATTTTACAGAATAGCGGACCGCTAAATTTGATCCAAATTATAATTTCACAATTAATAACAAAATCTCGTCAAATTCTTACAAGAGGCAAATTTATTTATTATAAAGCGCGTTATGACAACTTTTCAGGTGTCATTTTGAAAAATTTAAATTAGTGCTTAGGATTCTTAAAACTTAGGATTTTTTGCAAGTTTAAAAGGTTGGCTAATAAAATATAAAAAAAGTCAACGTTTCGTCTTATTCGGTGAAAAGTTTTCAAATTTCATAAAGAAAAAACATTGATATCTTTTGAAAATCCTTTAAAATACATTAATATCGTTTAAAATCCGTTGAAAAACTAAACAAAATTGTTAAATTACTTTAAACTCTTGAAACCTTCCTGAATTCTTTTGATTTTTTCTAAGGTTTTTTAAATTCATTTTAAATCTTGATATCTTTGAAATATAAGCCTTTTAGATTCCTGGAATCATTTGAAATATTCAAATTTCCTGAAATCCCCTTAAATTCCTTAAAATCAGTTGAAATATTTTGAAAATCTTTTAAAATTTGTTCATGTCATAAAATATTCCCTGAAATACTTAACAAAAATGTTTCATTTCTCTAAAAACTTGATACTCCTTCTTTAAAAATTCCTTAAAAACACTTGTTTCGATGTAATTAATATCTCTTTTTTATAATAGAATTTTTGTTTTCAGAAAATGAACTAGTTAAATAATCAAATGTTGCAAATAATGAACGCAGATTATTTTCTTAATCCTGATAGGGTATTGACCAGTTTTTCCTACTTGGGATATTTACTAGTGAGAGCGTGACGCTCCTTGTCGAGTCCTTTTCAGTTTTCTAGGCGAGAACCACATTAGAAGTAGGGAAAACTGGCCAGGATCCCACCAGAACTCCACTAAAATTTCTGCACGGGTCCTTGTTACTAGTGGGATTAGTAACTTTTTATTGATTTATATAGTAATAAACGACTTGGCACCATTTGAATCAGTAAGAAACTACTATTAATCAGTAAAATTTAATTAATTCAGATTGACAGAGCACGGGAATTTTTAATTTAAAACCTCCAGAGTCATAACTTAGATAAAAAGCCCCCTATTTGTAAGAAGCTAACAGCAGGGGATGATTGAAAGACGGGAAACCTTTGCAGCGAATATAACAAAATGAAGACTCTGCATCTAACACTCCAATCAGCTCAAGAAATAAATTAAATATCGCGAAAATATTCAAATCACCTTTATGGATTAATTAATTGCTACAGGAGAGGTGAATGAAATTGAAACTGACGGTTTATTTGTGATTGTTTTGGAACATCTTGTAAATGTCAGAGACTG
Organism: Synergus laeviventris; assembly: GCA_032275145.1. Taxonomy (NCBI): domain Eukaryota; kingdom Metazoa; phylum Arthropoda; class Insecta; order Hymenoptera; family Cynipidae; genus Synergus; species Synergus laeviventris. Next base: position 4,968,824 of record JAUESI010000008.1, on the reverse strand, counting down.
ACTCGAAGAATAAGGTATTTATTGACGTTCTGCAAACACGCTAGACTTCAGGGAAGTGAAACTCGAGTAAGGGGGATCCATGAACGGGCGTGAGAAGCCACGATGTAAACAGCACAGGAAGGGAGTGAAGCAATATGCGGATCTGAGGATCTGAAGGAGAAGCAGAGAGGAAAAAGGGGATATAAGCCTAAAGAAAAGAGAATGAGCTCTGGATTCCCGGAACCTCGAGACTCCTCTCATCATTGCGAGGATCAAAGAAGCCGACCCCGTGGTTCCTGGAGGAACTGTTTCACCACTTTTTTCAGACCTTGGATTCCCCTAAGTATATAAACGTGTATAAAGTCTAGAAACTAATCTCCGATATCGTGAAAATAATTGATTTCAGGATAGGCTGAAATTAATTTCGTTGCTCTAATTTTTCACAATAAATCAATACTTGTTTTTAATATAAACTTATAACTGTATATTACATATCAGATTATTATCCGTGCAGAAATTTGGATAGGGTTCTGGTGGGGCCCTGGCCAGTTTGCCCTAGTTCTGGTATGGTCCTCAAGTAGGGAAAACTTGTCCATGCCTCAGCAAGATTAAAAAACTATTCTGTATTAATTTGTTTATTTTCAGAAAAAAATCCGAATATAAAAAGAGGTAGAATTAAATCGAAAATAGATCCTAGCAATCTCGAAATCTGAAGCCACAATCACTTTTCATCCACATTGGTTGGATTTCTATTCTTCACCTGTACATACTTGAAAATCGAGATCAGAACTGCCAACTGATTTTAAAATAATTTAAAAAATGTTGTTAAAAACATTTCAAGGGATTTTAAATAAATTAAAGAATTTTTAAGAAATTTTAAGTGACATTAAGGAATATAAGTATTGTAAACGATTTTAAATGGCATTAAAGAAATTAATTTTTAGATTTTTTAAAATCTATCAAATAGCTTGAAAACTTTTGAGATTTGTTGGAATCATAGAAATCCTATTGTTGTCAGAATTTTGGCAATTTACGGTTTGATATTTATCGCCTGCATATTATTTGACATGTAAGTATCCCGCAAGAGACTCGAGAATAGCAATTACGCCAGCTTTGTGGCGGTGGTAGTGGTATTACCGGGAGGGCAGAAACCGAGGCTGAAGTCCTGGACCAGCTCAAGCACGAAAGTCGTAAAGCGATACAATGCAAGGGCGTAATATTCCACCCCCAGTGCATCGTATCGTATCGTTTCACAAACCCCGCAAGTACGATATACACGTTTTATTTTACAAGTAACTAACCCAGGTTTACTCCTAAGCTCCTTTCACATAATATGACATAATGTTATACAAATTCCATTTAAGGGAAAACAGAGCAGCTTCGTGGAGAAATTTCAATATGGACCTGATCGGAGCCCAATCCTGCAAGACTTGGGTCAAATCGGACTATCTAGACGGGGCTATAAGAAATGGAACGTGAAACCCGATTAGCACCTCAATAGATGGCCCGACCTAACACCGAGATCTGGCCCTCCTTAGAACCCTATCAATTATATTTTTACTTGTTATTTATTTTCATTTCTTCATCTTCCTCTCATTTTTGTGGTAAGAAATTTATCGTCTTAGTATGACTGAAAAGTTCTGCACGTTCAAACGAACGAATTTTTGTATGGATTATATTTTAAACTAGAAACAGGGTTGAAAAGTTTATTCATTTGCATTGACAATAATGATTTAGGAAAGAAACTTGTAATAATCATTCAATTCTATTCAGTTTTTCGGATTTTTCTTGTGCTGAAGCTGTACAGTGGAGTGGCTGTCACGTATTGAGGCAGAACTTAGTCAATTAAATACCAATATACTGTAATGCTCGAATGCCAAGATGAGTCCCCTTTTTCATGTACCATATAGGTTCCTATTGCAAGTCGGGCCCCGCTCGGCATACAATTTGTTGCTATAAGGTAAGAAGAGTTGACGTGGCTCAGACTGGGACCGGATCTGGATGCCAAGTAGGGCGCTAATCGTGTTCCACGTTTCATTTCGAGTCTGGTCCCGTCTAGAGGGCCCGATTTGGTCCAAGTTCTGCTAGATCGGGGCCCGATCAGATTTATATTAAAATTTCTGCGCGGGTATGCGTTAGATTATTATACAGCATGTGAAGTTTTGGTAGTATGGACACCATCTATTGAAGTGTTTTACACAGATGCAAAAGTTGCATAGTCTTTTCTAGCAGTTTTACGACTTACGTGTTGTGCGCCCGTCAGCTTTTACGTTTTACGTTATATACGCCGTATGTAGTTATATACTCTCGTAACTCCGCGTTCAAGCAGGTCGGTTGCACCGACGGAACTTTAGAACCATATAGTTGCATCGAGTTGCAGCTTGCAGGATGGTCCTGAGATATCGTCATTAACGTAGAGAGAATCGCGATTCCACCTTAAATGGGACACCTTGGAATTTCCTTTGTCTCTTTATCATCAAGAAATATGATGAAAAAATTGACATGACTCGAGAAAAGTGAGCACTTTCACACAGCAAAGTGATCAAAATGCCGGATTAGACAAAAATTATTCAAACAATTTAATCTCTCACTCAGAATTAGGTAAACTTTACTAATTAATTGTAGTTTCTTATATTAATTCAAATGGTGCAAAGTCATTTATTATAAATTAGCAAAGTTACTAATAACATTGGTAACAAGCACAAACTAAATTAATTGGTAACTCCCTACTAAATGAATTAACGAAATCTCGCATACATTGTTGCTGAAAACCTGATTGGCTTTTGAATTTTCAATTCTTTGCTCGTCCCTTAAAATTTGAACAAAAACCTTCGAAATCCATTAAAATTCGGTACAATCTCTTACAATAATTATTCCTACAGAAACTTCATGAAATCCCTTAAAATTTCACAAAAATAATCAATCTATTAAAATCAATGTTAAAAATCAGAAAAATCTCTTAAAATTCCATGACAACACTTAGAATTCCTTCAGGTTCCTAGAAACGATTTGAAATCTTTTAAATACCTCGAAATATCCTGAAATAACTTGAAAATTGTAAAGACGCTTAATTTCCTAGAAACCTTTTGAAATCTCCTGAAATTTCACGAAATTCCACGACAAGATTTAGAATCTCGTAAACTCCCTAGAAATATTATGAAATCTCTTAAAATTCTTAGACATTTCGAAATTCGATAAAATGCATTAAAATCGCTAAGTATAACTTTCTTTATAATACATCGAAATAACACTTGAAAATTTTCTAAAATCTGTTAAATAAACTCAAAAAGCTAAATAATAATATGACTCCCGATTGAAAAGGCATAGAATTTTAATTTGAGAATTATTCTTCTAAATACAATTGGCGACATAGAATAAAATAATTCCCTCAAGTTTCATTCACATTTCAATTTCCCGTAAAAGAGAAACTTTTCATGATAATAAATCTACGCTATAGTGTACAAGCTTAGTGGAAAGGTTACGATCTCGGTCTTAACGATTGCTTTGAGTTTGCGAAGCCGGCTATCTATATCTAATATAAAGCCAGAGATTACTGATCCTTTCAACCCTCTCTATATATAATTCCGATCCACCCGCGCACAAAATTGCGGAGTCTGCGCGGAAATTCCGCATCCACCTCGTACCTCTTTTCAAAATGCACCCCTGATACATTACCGCTCGTTCCTTTTCTTCCCTCAGATGAAACTTTCACAATTCTAATCATAAATACCTTAGAAATTGACTCTTATCAACATGACACTCTCACACAAATATTAAGATGCCTAAAAAAAATATGCCATTTTTTCAAAAAAATATTAACTACAATTATTAATTTCGGGAACGTGACCCCTCCCCCTTCATTTCAGTTAAAGATATATTTCATAAAAAATAACATTTAAGAGAAATCAGATTTAGTAACAGAAATACTGCAGTATAAGAAAAAAAATCATTTTACTCCTAATTTTCTACAACGAATGAGAGCACGTGACTTTAAACTCTTTAGAATACGATCGCGGCAGGAAAGGTGAGAATTCCACGACCTCTGCAAGGTTTGTGATCCTGTGAATTCGGCGCGCGTTTCCTCGCGGTGGAAATGTACTTGGGGTCGTTCCAGGCCTTCCCCGGGGAACCTACTTGTTCATGAAATCTTCCCAAGGCCACCGCATCCGGCCTCATGGCCGCCTGTTACGGAAGTCCCGGATTTTCGGGCAAATCGCAGTTTTTATACCGGCCGGCCCGGTACCCTCGACCGAAACGGCACCCATGTGGTCTTACCTGGATTTTCGACAGGTATCCCTCCCCCTATAATATGGCAGTGATAGTCTGCTTTCGCAGACCCTCTCCGCATAAATCCGGGTCAGGAAAGGTCACCCAACCCCAGATACGAGACCCCAGAGACCTCCAGAGATAGGCTCCACTACCACCACAATTTCCCTTCCTTTCACCCCTTCCTCCTGTGACCGGAAGTCCGCCAAATCATTTCCTAATTCGCTGCTTTTTCGTCCTCCTCTACTCTATTTTCCCCGAACAGTTATTGCCGCTTTCTCCAGTGTCCCGCCAGTGACTCGGGTGGAAGTTCAGTTTGATATTTAGTTCGCGACGTATTTCAGAGAAGCGATTGGTAAAAATATAGGAATTGTGGGAGATTGAATGAAGGAGAAAGCAGACACGCACTTCCGGCTTCGTCATTCCAGTACTTCGAAGAAGAGCACTTGCTTCCCCTTGGATCAGGGTTGCAGAAATGCATGAGAGGGTGTGAATAGCATCCCTCGGGAAAGTTTCATGGGGTGAAAGTGAGAGGATGAGGATAGAGTTGGGGTGGGTTGGACAGAGGATAATGGGGAGGAAGAGAGACCTGCGTATGTGAAAAGCACAAGATTCTGAGAAAAGCAGAGATCATCGAAGCGGATTGCAGAATCGGGAAGCTGGACTAATCCCGAGATGAAAAAATACACGGAGAAAAATTGATATTCAAAAATATCTTGAATATTGAACTATGTCAAAGCCATCTATAAAGATATTCAGTTTGAATAACGAGATAAAAAGCTGAATATTCTTATATATTTTTAAAAACTTGATCATACGGATGGTATAGGGTGGTTTTTAGGGGTGATCCCGAGAGTCTGCCCCCCCCCCATTATATTAGTATATTAGAAGTGATAATTTTTGGTATATTTGATTTCTTTCTGTGGTCTAAAGTCGATTTTGTGATTTTGTTGCTGGTGTGTTTTCCATCAGGGGTAGTTTTTTGAGGTACTGTGGAGTATTCAGACTCCCACTATTATTTCAGGGATTTTTAAAGAGAATTTTTCCCATTTAAAAATCTGTTGTAAGTGGTGGGGTTATGAGTGTTTTCTATTGGGGGTGGTTTGTAGGGGTGCGAAAGATAGTTCTTACCCCCACTACTATTATATTGGGGATCAACAAAGAGAATTTTCCACGTTTGAAAATCAGTCGAATGGGGGGTCTTTCTTGGTGCTTTGTATAGGGGATGGTTTTTAGGGTGTTTTTAGGGATTTTTTTCTAATAAAAACATAATGTATTTTTAGGTCACCACAAATTATTCCCAAAGAGAAGAAAATAAAAAAAATGTTTTCCATAGTTTTATTAAAAGTTCATAACTTTTCAATAATTTCGGGACAGCGATCCATGGATATTAAGCCGTATAATCTAGATTTTGATTTCAATAATCCAGGATTTTAAAAATTAACATCCAGATTATACGTTTGAACATTTAGATTGTATCGTTTAATATCTAAAATCGCTGTCCCATATTAGTCATTTTTCTCGGTGTATTTATTGTATTCATTTGCGATTTTTATCAATATGTATTTCGCAAATCTATATTGAAAACTTGAAAATCTACATGCAAGAATATATATAATTTAAAAGAGGGACAGAGCTCGTGTGGAAATGTGCCCATATATTAGCCTATACTATAATAGGGCGCCAATGTGTGCCCAACTAGATAGCCCAAATAAGAAAAAAAAAATTAAACTATTGTTTTTTCAATAATTCATACTCCTAAATTATTCAAACTAAAGTTCCTGGAGCCCGTCTTGGACCCAGAGGACGCCCATAGAATGCCTAGAAATCTAAAATCTGTTAAATACGCTATAATTTATTATTATTATTACTACTATTTATAGATCGATTTCTATTTTCCCTGACGGCTACTGGGATTTCCCTCACATTTCCCTGATTTCCCTTTTATTGTTTTCAACAAATTTCTAAGTTCAAACTAGATTTGCCACAAAATATTCAAAGTCCAATCACTAAGTTGAAAATAAACCAAAAAAAACATTACTTTCAAAGAAAAGATTACATTTTTATTAAAAAAATTGTTAATATTTTTTTATCGTAATTTTTTTTATTTTTTGGGAATTAAATTTGGATTCATTAGCGGTTAAATATAAAATGAACAAAATGAACTTGGCTTATCCGATCAGAAAATAGATTAGGAATGTATTGAATTTGTAATGAAATCCGCGCAAGATTATAAATCAAGTTCGAACCTCTTGAAAAAACGATCAACATTGCATAGTCAGACGATCCTCTGGGAAAGGTGTTTCTCCCAGTTTCCTCCTTGCTCCAGCATGTCCTCCTAGTCGTGAGGGAAATTTATTCACTCCGCTTTAGGATTTTCTCATACGAGGGAAGACCAACTTCCGCTTCCGAGGTAAACTAGATCGGGGAAAAACGAACCGCGACCCCATTCTGACCGCCTGCTCTTGGCATACTGACTTTTTAGAGGAATTTCGAGCTTTTCCGGAAGAATCATCTTTTCCCAGGAATCCCACAGGAAGCTGTGCGCAGAGAGAGTCCTTCTCTCTGTGTTACCTTCCTGATAGGTGAGTGCTTGAATTTTTCGTCAAAATCCCATTTCCGCGGAAAATTAACGACACCTGTCGAGCCTTGCTTGGTCACCCCCATCCACGTTAAATCCACTCTCGTTCATTCCATTTATCATGAATATGTTAATAACTCGATAATTCATTTATTTGAGTGTCACTCTCGAAACTTTGAAACGAAAGCTTTCACCTCCATCCCACAAAATTATTATGGATATAATAAATGAATAATTAAAGTCATTAAATTAAATTTATCGAGATTTTAATTACCGCATTAATCTCGTTAAATGTACATACATAAATGTTATTAATCGAGGATGGAGGTTAGAAATGAGGGCAGCTAGGCGCCGATTTAATTTAATATTGATGGCGTGGAAAGCATGAGAAGTTCCTCTTGTCTACCGGAAGCTTCGAGGGAGGTTCCTTGCTCGAAACTCTGATTTTCTGATACAAATGTTCGAGTTTGCCGTGGCCAGCTTCCGGGTTTCCTCTTTACTGGTCGATATGCGAACATAAGAAAATTCCAGGAGAGCGATACCTCTCCTCGCGCAGGACCTCCTGTTTAATCGGGTGGCTGTGTCTGGGGTTTGTCTCTCCCTAGGGAATACACGGGAATTGCGCATTGCGCGAGATAAACGTAGGTCCAATGGAATGAAACCAAGAACAAGCGTTGATAATTTGATTGTATTTTACTTTAATTCAAAAAGATACAAAAAAATTGGTAAGAATTCAAGATGCCACAAACTGCTAATGCAAAATCATATAAAGGCATTTAAAAAAACTCAAAAGAATTCAAAGAATCCAAAAGAATGGAATCAAATTCAAACCGAAATGAAGCTGGATTAAAAAAAATTTAGGACAATTTCACAGAATCTCAGTAATGATAATTTTTCATGTATTAAATTCTATCGTTGGTGGGGTTCTTTTTAGGTTTTAAGTCGATTTTGTGATTTTTCTTGGTGAGTTTTCCATAAGGGTGGACCCTAGTGTTTTCATCCCCACTATAAAGGTACATATAGTAGCGATAATTATTCAAGTATTGAATTCTTTCTTAGGTGGGGTCCGTTTTGGGTTATTAATGGATAATATTAATAAATAATTTAGTCAACAACGAATATTTAAAGTTTCAAAATAGTTGAAAATTTTTGACACATTTTTTCAAAATTTTAATAGATATAATAATTTTAATAGAAGTATAATATTCACGAGGATTTTAATGATTTTGTTTTGCCTTGCAGGTTTCCCTTCATGCAACCACCTTGTATGTTTTAAATGTAAATGAATAATTTTATCTCTGCAAGTGGAATTACGGATTCGTTGATTTCATCGCTTGCTATTGCAAGCCTACTCTTTATACTTCCTGACTCACTGCTGTACTTTGTCGGTAACATTTAAAACCGGATTTGCCCCTTTGCAGTCTGCAACGCGTCTAGCCGCAGGTAATACGCCGCATTCTTAGAAAGGAGAGAATCAGATTCGCAATAAATACGTACGCGATATTTATTCGCATGCTACTTTAAAAATAAAATTCACGTCCATTTTATTATATAAACGAAAATTGGTCCATTTGGCCATATTTAAAATAGGGTTCTGACGAGGCCCTGGTCAGGATTTCTATTTTTAGTAAAAATATTTTTATATAATTGCGCATTTATAGGGAAACGATATAGCAGTAATGTCTCATTAATATCAATCTTATATATTGGTATTTCCATCTTAAAATAATGTAATAAAACTAAGATATTGTTGATAATGAAACAGGGCATTGAAGAGTTTTCCAAGTCAAACCCAAATATCAAGTAAAAATAGGGAATTTACAATATTTTTTGTTATCAAATTCCTTTAAATTTCTTGCAACTTTTAAAAGTTTTTTGGAATACTTTAAAATCTTTTCAGATATTTTGACATCTTTGACATTTTTTTAGTTTTTTAGTCTTTTGCGAAATTCTTTAAAAACTCTTTTTAAATCGCTTTAAGTTCATTACAAATAGGCAGCGAATAGAAATCCAACCATAATGGGTTGGATTTGGAGAATTGTGCTGGCTTCATTTTTCGGAATTGCAAGAATATATTTTCGATTTCTGAAAATTAACTAGTTAATTAATCAAATATTACAAATAATGAATCCAAGAATAGTTTTTGAATCTTGATGGGGTATTGACCAATTTTCCCTACTTGCGATTTTATCAGTGAAAACGTGATGCGCCTTGTGGGGTCCTTGCCCGTTTTCTAGATCAGGACCACACTTAAGAACTACGAAAAACTGGTCAGAGCCCCACCAGAAGTCCATCCAAACTTCTGCACGGGAAGTTTATCTGGAAATATGTCCTGGAATTTCATTTAATGAAATCATAAAAAGACCTGTTGGTATTTCAAAGCACGCAGGTAAAAATGTCTTACAATATAATCATCGATATTGTCATATGTATGACGACGAATGTGAATAACGCAAGTTTTTACTAAACCAAATGGCGAATAGGTATTTACTTTTCGACTTTAATGCGCAATATGAAAGGTTTATTATCCTTGTGAGGAATCTTGATCGCCCCTGTACGATGACAAACGACCTCTAACTCACTCAAAGAAAGAAAAAGTAGATGTAGAACGTTCATGAACTGACGCGACGCGGCAGTCTTATCGCGTTTGATTACGCTCCACTCGGTCGGAACAAAGGTGGATTATATTCACCAGCAGCACCTGGGGCGAAAGTGCATATTTTCTTTCAAACCACTTTCGTGCATAACTTATTTCGGCATTTTTGACAGACCCGACACTCTAAATTTAAATCAGTGTATTGAATTCCATGCAGTCATAAAATGATTTGGAGTCGTTGCGACAACATCTGAAGTATTTCCTGAATAATATATTATATCATACATACATTTCCGAAATTTAGTATAGTTTAGAATTTGCTACTCAAATACATATTTGAAATAGGAAGAAGAAACGCATTTTCTACTTAAAATACCATATTCCATTTTCCATTAAAAACTTCACCAAGATAAGCCAATTTGTTGAGTGAAAATTTTATTGCTGATAATATGTCTTTTCAAAAACTTTCATCCCCTTATTCATTTGGAACTCCAACTATATCATCCATTGGTCCTAAAAAATTCACCAAATATTCCTTAATTCTTGGGGTCCAAATTTTGAATTCACCTCATGAAAAGCTTTTTTATTTAAGGGATAACATAGAGCAAGTTCAAAATAAGCTGGAGGTATGCAAGTTTTCAGGATATCTTTTAGCATTGAGAAGTCTTATTTTTAGTGAAGTTTTTACATCTATATAAGGGATGATATGGGATGAGTTCCAAATGGATAAGGCGGGTTATTTTAGTATATATCATGCACTATTAAGAATACTTATTATTAGTAATAAAATTTTGACCAAACGAATAAGGGTAATTTAGATGATTCTTTTTATTTTAAGCGATGACGTATAGGGTAAGAAGAATATGAAAAGTCTATTATTTGTTTTATACCGATAGAATGTAATTATATACTCTTTAATCTTTATATTTCTTCCGCCAACTATTATATTGCGGATCATCAAAGAGAATTTTCCACGTTTAAAAATCAGTCTTTCTTGGTCCGTTGCATGTAGGGGATGGTTTTTAGGGTGTTTTTAGGGATTTTTTAGGGGGGTTTTCTGTGGTCTAAAGTCGATTTTATAACTAGGGTTGGTTTGTATTTTTTTCATTATTCATTATTCATAATTCTTTATTTCCAAACAGATTAACTTATCATCCTGGGAGGTGTATTTAAAAGAAACTTTTAGCTATATCATTTATTTAATAATAATAATAATTGCAAAAGTGCTCCAACTCTGACTTCGACAGTGGATATTTATTCTTCTGTGCAAAGGTAGGCGTTATGTCCGTAGAAAATTATACACGAGTGACGTGGCGAGGTCGTGCAAGGCGAGCAACCCCACACACACACAGAGTTTCACACTTATATTGGATAGTTGGTTACAAGTGCGTGTGATGTAGTTATATATGCATATAGTATTAATTTAAACTTTTATTTGTTTATATCATTTACTAAATTGTAATTATACATTTTTTTATTTAGATTTTATGCTACTTAAATGTATTATTAATTTAGTTAAATATTAAATATATTATATTTTTTTAACATTAAGTGCCTTATGCGGATTCCAAGTTTCTTTAAAATCGAATTATTCTGGTTTCGATCGCATTTCACCTTTCTAAGATTTGTGTTATTCATTTTCAGTTAAAATATTGCTAAGAGTAAAATGAATAGTCGCATAGTAAAATCCCAAACATTAAGAAAAACTAGTGCTTTGAAAATTTTAAACAATGAAAATATGTTTACATTTTCAGAAATTGTATTTGTTAACGTTTTAAACATAAATTCACTAGCATTGTAAATTTTACAATTAACAATGGTTTTGTTTTGTTTTTTTGTAAATAATAAAAGCGTAGCTAAGATATTTGCTCCATTTAGCCGAGTTTTTTTATTAAATAGAGTAAGAATACCAATTGTTGGCACCTCCTTTTAATTTGTTTTAAACAAATTAGAGAGAGTTGCCAACAGTGGAAGTTCTTAAGAATGAACTAAAAATATTGGTTCTCTTGGTTATCTTACTCTACGTACCCTTAAAAAAACCTTCGCTGAATAAACTTGACGAGTTTAATCTAAGCCAAACAACAATAGAAACTTATCATTCTATATAAAAGATTTACCGTGGTGGATTTCCTGTATTGCCTGAATTCCATCCTGAAACTGCTCGAAAATGTAGACTTAAATCATTTAGATCCAAAGACACTTTGCACTCCCGCCGATAATGGAAAGGTTATATAATTTAACAACACGCGCGGATCGCACGATTGTTGACAAGTATTGCACTTAGGGACTTCGTTATACTACATGGGAAAAAAGGAACTTTTGGAGGTCATCCAAGAATTTCTGGACGTTGGAATTACAATCGCGTTTAGGGATTCGACTTGAAAAAATCGAGGATAACCATCCGAGCATCGATGGATGTCAGGGTGCACTGAATTCGGGAAAAGGAATAAAGGATACTTGTTGAACGCGGGAGAAAAATGGCGGCCATATTGCACTTGCACTATCACAATTTACGGATTTAATTTCACTGGATTTTCCCTAATCACTGACCTCACAAGCAAAATAGCCTTTTCACTCTTAATGAACTGATTATTTTGTGACAAAATTAACACATGGGACAATGAAAAGTGAAAGTAAACAAGCTAAAATTGACAAAACACTGCTACTATTGTTATCATTGCATAATTGTCACACGTGCTCCGAAATTCGTAGAGACAAAAACGAAATTTATCTAGTTCGTAATATGAAGTACATATTTATATCAATATCGATCTACCACTAGAGTGGAATACCTCAATTTTGAAACCGAATCGACATTCCGACAAAGATTTGCCCAAAATAAGCCCGAAAATGCAAAACACGTCCGTTAGTCGTTACTGCGTTCTCCACTGTCCACGGCGAACTTTATAAGGAAACAAAGGAATCTTGCAGTGGAGGGGGTAATCTTTTGGCACAATTATCCTGTTTCTCTAATTATAACATTAAACTAAAATTAATTTATGTTTCTAACACTGTAATAAATAAAAACATTAGTTTATAAACATTCTGATAAATTAATATCTTAATAAATTATCTTAATATTTATTTATTAATATTATTTGTCTCAAGAATAGTGCACTCTGGGTATGAACAAAAATGGCGCCAATGGCAGGAATTTTTAAATATATGGAAAATAAGTTAAAGAATTCAAATTTGATTTCTAATTAAACAAAAATATCATAAGTATATCAAGATATGTATTTATTTTGAAATATTTATTAATAATTCTAAATTATCTTTTTTTTTCATTTGTAAAGCCATGGGGAAGGGGATAATATTTTTAATTTAAATCTACTTAACACAGCAATGGAGTGAGTGTCATTTTTTGTATAATGTCTGATAGGATTCATCACACTCAGATATAAAGTTTTCTATAGCTTTGATTTCAACAAACCGTTTTTTTTTCATTTCCTTTACTCTATCAAAAGTTCTTTTCATATATTACTTATTACTTTGATATCTTTGCAATGGTGGGATTATCTCTCTTATGATTGGTTGTTTGGACAAAACATACTTTGATAACGACATATTGATAGACCTATATAGGTCCTACATATAGGGTCCTATATATCAGGGATTGCGTAATTTTTTTAATTGATTAATTTTTGACTTTTTTGACTCCCACTACAGCTATTCCATTCTTCAGTTCTGTAGATCAGCGTCGCGTGGCACTTGAAACCCAGGGAACACCTATCCGGCCTCGGTGTGTAGATGTAGATGCGGACATTCCAGCTGGTACCTCCTGTTGCGGGGCCTACAAGGATAGAAAGGTGTCTGGCGACTGTGTAGACTGTTTTCCTGTGGCTAAAGTAGTTTGCCTCAGGTATACACATACCTATTATAGCTATATAATTCTTACGCCAACGGTCAACCTTTGTTTTTTAAATGGAAACCCCCTTTTTCTCATCGGCAATCGATAGAGCTCGTTACGCAAAGAATTTGAAAAGCTTCTATTGCCAGAGGTATACAGAACTTGTTTAAGTTTAAATGACCTTAAATTTACTTTGAAAGTCAAATTAGACCTATGACTTGGTGCATATTCGAACGTAAAATTCCCTGCTCTATCGATTGCCGATGTGAAAAAGGGGGTTTCCATTTGAAAAACAAAGATTGACCTTCAAATGACCTTGAAGGTCATCTTCAAGGTCAAAATAAAGGTCACCATTGAATTCCTCGTTGAAAGTTACTTCAGGAATGACCTTGATCTCTTCGAAAAATATCTTACCTGAGGAAATCTTCAGTCGTCCTGGGACTTTTGTAACACCCTGTATGTATAATAAACAAAATGAGTCGATGTCGATCAAGGAGGCGGCCTCTATAATAATTTCACGCAAGGTTGAGTGCAACTGCATACAGGGATAAAAAGAGGAGAATCAGGCAATGGTTGGCAAGATACAATTTAACCGAGGTAAAGAAGCACACTTTTCTATGTTATTCTTCAAAAAAAGGGGAAAAAATCACGAAAGCCTCTGGCAGTGACATTTACATACATCGTCTCTTATTTTGATTTTCATTATAGTCATTTAAAAACATATATCTATCTCCTGCTATTCAGCTGGCAAATAATTGCGGATCAAGTGTCAAGGTATAACTACATATAAATGATAATGATCTGGACTACAATTTATAACAAGCTTGAAGATTTTGATGTGAGATTGATTCAAAATCAAAAAAATGTTAAACTAACAAGTTACCGAATATCTCTCAATGATTTGATGATAACACGCATTCGCATGAATCTTCAGTATTCAGGAGACGTTTGATGACTTAAGACAATATAAGCTATTTGGGACATTGACATCAGATAATAAAATTGGTAATTGTCAGTAAACAAAAAATGAATGAATCAAATTTTATTTTTGTTCTTGTTTGATATGATCGAAAACAATCAACGGTCATTGGTAAAATAATCTGATGAATTATCTTCTTTGTTATATTAGACAACTTGTTGACACAAACTTAATTTGCTTTAGGGTGAGAAACATTCTTTGTAAATTGAAGTTGCGATTCATCCGTTACGTGACTGTCCTCAATACGCGAATTTAAACATGTCTAACTCTCGTATATAGGTGTGTGTTCGGCTACTTGTGTTTTGTCCCATATCATCCGGTTGCCTTAATATTTCTTATCTTATCTACAATTCTTGTCTTCTAAGGCAGACTTCTGGCGGCTGGCACAGCTGCGATGTCTATATTACAACTTCCGGTTTCAGGACGATGCAATTCCACTCATAGCACGAAAAACATCGATTTATTTTCAATTGCGATCAACATCACAAAACAAATTAATAGTAATCCTGTATTTCTAGAGAGATGAAAAGAGAGAATGATTGTTGGAATTTGGTACTAAATCAAGCCGGTAATAAAAACAGAAATATTTATTACTTTGTATGCATAGAATTCGACAGATTTTAAAAATCTAAAGATGAAACAGCTCGTCACATGTATCTTATCAATGTTATCCTTATCATCAGCTGCCTTAATCCATATAACTATCTACCATATCTGTTATCTCTGTTATCACCATAACTGCTCAATTTGTGCAAATTGTCTTAGCTAATATTTATCAATAATTATTCATTAATCGTCTTTTACATTACTTTTAAACGAATTATAGCAACGTGGACATTATTATCAGATGATTATAAGAAAAAGAAGGATTATTTTTTGCTAAGAGGCATCTAAAATTTCTCACGAATAAGGCATAAGTGTAAGATGACGGCAATGAGTCTGAACTCTGACGACTCGAAGAGAAAGAGTCGCGAAAAGAAAACGGTCTTTTCAGCACAACTTAGGAATTTCCTAGTGCGTTCCATAAAAAGAGTTTATTCAGTCTGGTTTCTTATTGGGAATCTCCAACCTGCCAGAAGCAGAGATCTTGGAATATTTAAGATTTTAAGCGGTTCTTAGCCTAAGGAATCCTCAATACAGTTGCATCGAAAGATATCTTCAGAATATTTGAATAATTATTGTATTATCGACATATCGACTCATAAGAAGTTATGCCACTGTAAGCGATATAAATCTGAGATTATAATTGCAAGATTAACAAGACACTTTGATTCCTAGAATCGAAGCGATTCTTATAAATGTAGACAGCGATTTCCCGGAATAAACAAGCAAGGCTTGAGTCATTATGTTTCCTTATCTGTGATCAAGCCCGCTAGGTTGATAACAAGCCGGTCACAGATAAATAAGCGTTCACCACGCACTCGAGTCATTTTGTGCATATAAATAATTTTGTACTGCACGTATTATATCATTTGAATGTGTTCTATCTTTGTAAGTACGTGTTAATTTACACGAAACTTTTCAACGTACGCAGTAGAACTTCCGTCGAATAAAGAATGACAACCTCTATTCTTGGTATATAATTATATGTTGGTACTTAAATTCTGATTTACTTCTAAAAAATGGTTAATAAACTTCAAACACGTCAGGATTTTCTGTTACCAATAACTCAATGATCTTCTCTCGATTCAGAAGAGGTACAGAGTTCACCTAGCCTCCTCTAGGACATACCAGGACCTTCCTATTGTTTCTTTATTACCCTTTGGTTTTTCCCAATAAGTAAAAAGTCCCAAAAACTCAATCAATCTTTAACACTCGCTGAAAAATATTGCTGTCGTACTGGACTGCTAGAAATGGAAGAAAAATTTCTATTACGGATTACACCACTGAATAGGGCGAGTTAATTGCAAACCTGTCAGTTAAGTGTGAGGTATCACAGTAGAAACGACACGCTATGGCGACGCTCACAAGACGTGACTTTCGTGAGAAAATTTATTACAACTTTGCACATGCTTTAAGTAAAGAAGAATGTTTCAAAGAAATGTCGGAAGTGTTTGGTGAGGATTCATGTCCTTCCGTCAGAACTGTAGAACGCTGGTATTTACAGTTCCGACTAATGT
>JAUESI010000008.1:4935010-4952353 GCA_032275145.1 Synergus laeviventris | reverse complement strand
ATAGGCAATTAGAGGAACTTCTGCACATTCCGAAATCAACTTTACAATAAAAAATATGGAACTATGGAAACTGTTTTGTTAGGTAAATCCAAAATAGTAGGGAATAAATGTTCAAATATGGAAACACCCTGCATATAGTCCAGATTTAGCACAATGTGACTTTGAGTTGTTCCCCTATACGTCAAACTAAGGATGACAGGTCGGCATTTTTCGTCCAATAGGGAGATATGATAGCATTGATAGCTGTCTTTCAGGAAGAATGTGACTTATTACTACCGAAACAGATGTGGCAGAAGTGGTTTGATGAGTGGTTTCATCGTATGAAAAAGTGTATTAACTGTAAACTGTAGAGATAGAGTTGTAAGATTATTAACAGATTTCATCCGCTATAAGAATGGCAGAGATGTCTAGCAGATTTGAATCTGTAACTTTAACAGATATGTGGTTTGTCGTTACATTTTCTGGAAAGGTTTATTATCATTCATTATCGTCTCCAATAACTGTATATTAATTGAATCTATAACTTGATGGAATTAAGAAATAATGGAACAAAGTGAAATAATGAAAGAAAGTGTTTATAAAGGACTGCGATAAAATTTCAATAAAATGTTAAGTAACATGAAACTGAAATTGTTATTCCAAGCTCCAAGTACCATTAAATGTGGTCTGTCACTCTCAGTGATTTTTCCTAACTTCCTTCCTTCATCCGATCTTGAGGATCGAACTTTTCATTCGGAAAGTTAAAGTTCTTTTTTAAATAGCGTTAACGACAGCCTCCTTTCGCTCTTTTTACTGCTTCTAGACTCATTATGAAAGAACAGGAAAGGAAGGAAAACATCTTCTAACCAGCGAGCGGCAATATAAACTTTGACACCACTGGTATTACTGCGATAATTAAACGAACTCCCATTCACGAGCGAACTGCAGAAACTGCAGACTGCGTTCAAATATCTCATCGCGCCTCCACTACTTTCCCGCTCCAAGTTCTACTAAAAGGGTCCGTAACTTCGGCTTATGGCTTCAATATGCAGTAAAACCAAGATAGCTTATACACCCACATAGTAGCGCTACCAAACCCATCTTACTCCAGGGTGGTGCAAGTTAATACCTGTATCTCACGACTGCACCAGTCTTGTATGGAACCTGCATCAAATTTCACTTTTTTTATCGTACGTGTTGAATATGTGTGGACGCGGGTCCGGATGGTTCTTGAGTGGGGTGGGTGGACAGCATACAACCAATAAAGGGAATTCCTCATGAAAGTCGGTGTACAATTGCACATTCCGTTTTTGTACCTGCCTTTTATGTCCTTTTTGATACCGGAAAAAGTATCTTTTCTGTGAAAATTTCTTTCAGGGTCCTCTGGAATATGCTCCCTCTATCTGAATTAGTATAAGAATTTCACTATAGCCTTACATTTTGACTATCAATTAGTCATTTCTACACGTTTGCTACAAGTGCTGATCAGCCAGACCATGTACCATTCATTTTATACACATCACTAATGTGTCAAAATGGTTTGTTTAACATATTGTCATCCTAAAGTCGTCTTTAAGACATGAGACGTCTTTTAGGCATCAATTGGGCAATTAGAAGATTTCGAAAAAATTTTAAGAGATCTAAACACTTTTCTATTGTAATTTTAAGACATTTCATAGGATTTACAAAGATTTTTATAACTTTTAAAATATTTTGCGATATTTTAAGAGACGTCTACAAAATTTTTTCATGGAATGTTAAGGAATTTTCAGTAATTTAGAGATATTTCATGAGATTTTTAGGAATTTTAAGCGATTTATAAAGGTTCTTATGACTCAAATGATTATTCGAAATTTCAAGGGATTTAAAAACTTTCAACATATTTTATTGAATGGTTTGTCCTTGTTACTAATGGGATTAGTAACTTTTTACTAATTTATAGTAAACCATTTCGCACCATTTGAATATTAGTATAAGAAACTATACTATATTAATTAGTAAAATGTTACTAATTCAGATTGAGAGAGTGGATATATTTTTATCAAGAAAAATGTTTTCTTGTTTGTCCGAAAAATACTCTCTAAAATTGAATCAGCGGAAGTTCACTGATTTTCAGTGACTCTCTTTTCAAAATTTCATTCTGTGAAAATCCAGTGAGAATCAGTGAAAATTCAATGGTTTTTATTAGATTTTTCACTGATTAAAATCATTATATTGTATTAAAAAAATAACAATTTCAAAAGCATACATTTTAATAATTATTTTACTTAAAATTGTAATCTCTAATATTAACAATTTTTAAATAAAATATTGAAAGTTGAATCTGTACCATTTTAAATGTTTGATTTTTGCAAATTTAGAATTTCGAAAAAATATTTTGAAAATTATTCAAGTCTGAACAATTTAATGAAAGATTTATTTAATTTTAGTGCAGTTAAAGGTTTATTTAAATGGGTGATTTGCATAGTTACATGGAATGTCAAAATTCTAATACTGAAAAATTTGAATAAGGAAAAAATTCTTTCTGTTTTAAGATCTCTGCCTCATCGATAGATGAAAAATGGGCATTTTTACATTTTATTAGTTAACCGCTAGAAGCAGCACTTTCTAAAGGATTGTAGGGGAGAGAGCAAGATATCGACAACAACAGACAGTAATCAAGCCGACTCAAATCAAGCAATAATTAATTTTAAAATTTCCTTGGTGACTCTTTTTAGGTTTTCTCTTTGATCTAAGGACTCACAAGTGGTATACAATTTGAAAAAAAAATTATAGTCTATTCCGTTATGGTAAGTTATTTCTAACTTTTTTCAATATACAACGATTACCGACGAGTAAAATTTAAATATGTGTTCCTGCTACGTAACTCTTAGGAACATCCGCAGAGAGGGCGCATTTATCAGCGGTAATTGGCGGCAATACTCAATAAAATTCCTAGTTCAAAACAACAAGTATTTACATTTTTTTTTCTTTCAAATTATCGGTTTCCAGTGGTTTTTTTTTCTAGTGCGTAATAAAGTGCAAGAAGTTTTTCATCTAGTGGGACCGAAAAACAATCCCGAAAAAGATGAAATGCTCTAGTTTTTGACGAAACTTTGCTTTGATTTTCGGCGGGAACTTCAAAAACAAATCTTGGATTTGAAGTTCCCGCTGAAACTCAAACAGAATTTTCGTCAAAAACTCCAGCATTTCACCTTTTTCGGGAGTAAGTATTGCTTTAAAAAGTATATAAAACTTTCTTGATTCATTTTTTGTAAAATGAAATGAGATAAAAATGTTTTTATTTGCGAAAATTGAATTTTCATCTTTTTCTAATGCATTTTTTGAATGCTCGGGGCAAATATAATATCTTTGCAGTGCTACCACTCGGCAGACTCAGCGCATGCGCAAGATGCCCTGGTGTGGCGGAGGGGATATTCAGGAAACATCCGGTCATCCGAACGCCTCATTCATTTGGTCGCCATCTTGATTCTGTCACTGTGACACTGTAATCGCATTGTCATTCCTTAATCTTTGCTTGTCATCATCGGATATTGTGTTATAATTTTGAAAGTTGAAGTATCTTCAATAAGTGTTTTTAACTTGAGTGAAAATGTCGAGCGGGGCACTTTTTGGTAATAATGTTGCTCGTGGCGCAAGCAAAAACCTTGTGGAGTTTAAAGCAGGAAAAATGACAATAAAGAACAATAAGGTTTATCCAGATAACAGAAAAGGACAACTTTATGTGTACCAGTCAGACGATTCTTTGATGCATTTTTGTTGGAAGGATCGAACTTCTGGAGTAGTCGAAGATGTAACCAATTTTTTATTTTATTTTTATTAATTCGAAAAAATAATCCTGAAAATTTGAACTATATGAATTCGATTTTTGTATCCTAACCTATAAAACCAATTTTGGAATGGAAGATTCATCACAAGCGAAGAAACATACATATTTATTCGTAACTTTAGAATGTGACTTTTGTTAGTAATATCGGTAATATCTTATTTGTATTGAGTGGAGAAAGGTTAGAGCTAAATAACACTAATTCTGATAGTTTTATAAAAGATTTTTGAGGTTATGTTGAACGTTTTCGACGTTTCTTTCTAATCTTCTGAAACTTAAGTGACTAGAAAAAGAAAAGTTTGCAGATAATTGATGTAAGAAATTTAAACCCTACATACTTAATGATTGGTTTAGACGACTGCCCTTTGAAGAATAACTGAAATACATTTGAACACGAAATTCTCAATGGTAACCAATAACTTTGTACATGTAGTGTAAGCGGTGTAAGTAATCTTTTATAGATCCCGGGTCAAATCGTGAAGAAAATTATAGCTTTGGAAAATACTGCTTTTCCAACCTATACTTTCGAATTGGCAAAATACTTTTAAAAATATCAAATCGATCAAATGTACGAGAAAAAAGCAATTTGTTACCATTTAATAACTAGTTCTTTTACTTTTATGACATTGCATTCAGTTTTAATCAATAAAATTATAAAATAGAACTGCTCTAATATTGTAAATTTATGCAAGACTTCGGAATTTAAAAATAATTACAGTTAAACGTTTTCTGTTTCAGGATTTGATAATCTTCCCAGATGACTGCGAGTTCAAAAACGTTACTCAGTGCACAACAGGCAGAGTTTACCTGTTGAAGTTCAAGTCATCTAGTAGAAGATTCTTCTTTTGGCTGCAGGTAAATAAAATTCTCGGTTGTATATCTTAATTTACTTAAAAACATTTTGCTCTCTATCTCTCTGTCTGTTTCTTAAATTAATACTGAAATATGACAATATTAAAAGTTAACAATATTTATTTAGGATCTCAAAACTGACAAGGATGAGGAGCACTGCAGGAAGATCAACGAAGTTCTCAACAACCCTCCAACTCCTGGCTCACAAAGAAGTGGAGCTGCGAATCCAGAAGGCGATTTACAGAATCTCCTTAACAACATGTCGCAACAACAGTTGATTCAGCTTTTTGGAGGCGTAGGGCAAATGGGAGGACTTGGAAGCTTGTTGGGAACTATGAGTCGACAACATGGAAGCGCCAGAACGACAACGACGACTTCCTCGACACCAGTGGCGACAAGCGTCGCTAGACCTCCTGCTGCTCAGACTCCTGCGCCAGCTGCCACTGCTTCTTCTGGTGCGACAACGACTGAAACGCCAAAATCTACCGGTGAGTCAATTTTTAAATCGCAAATAATTTCAGGCCTTATTTTCCCTATTGTTAAAAGAATTGAACGTATAACATTTTTAAAAAGATTTTGAGTCTTATAATCTCCAATAAATATAATAATAAATGCATAAATGATTGTTTCTTATACAGGTGGAGTTAAAGTTGCAGGCAAAACAGCAACATCAACTTCTGGAACAAAAGATGATGCAAGAACCCACATTAGGGTCAGCGATTTAGCCCAATACCTTTCTGGAATATCAAAACCTGCTGGAGAACGAACGGATCAGGTAATTTATACTTTTTCAAATATTGAAATCTTTATTATAATAATTTTTAAATGTATGAATGTATTCAACTCATCATCCACTGTCCATAACTGATACAAGTCTACATATAAGAGAATAATTTTGAGACTGGAAAATTCTAACTCACGATAAAGTGTTTAAAATAAAATTATTTCATATTGAAGATCATATTAACGCTTTAAGAATGAGATTTAAAATTTAAAAATCATCAGTTTTTAATGTTTAATTTGACAATTGTTCAAATTTCAAAGTCTCATAATAAAAATTGTTCAATTTGTATGGCTATCGTTTTGAAATTGTAGAATGTATATTTCAATTTATTCAATTTTTGGTTTCAAAGTTTGAATTTAGATATTTCATTTTCAAATTTGTTCAAATTGAGATTTTATTGGTCACCCTGTAGTTAATATTTGTTTAAATCTCGGGCTGGAATAATATCTATGAACTTTATTCTTAGGTTCGCAGCATGAAAATTGATATGAATTTATAATTACAACATGTTGGTTCCCTAATTCATTATTTGCAGATCAGTGGATTGGGCTTTATATTTTAATTACTTTAAGCTTTGGTTATCATAAAACAAACCATCAGACTGAAATTCTTATCCGATTTAATTCTGATAAGATTAGTCAGTCATTTGACTTTTCCTCTTGAGAGAAATTCTATTTAAACAGAATTTTATTTTTACAACGTGAAGCGCAATCATTCGAATAATCTTCTAGTCGTTATATTAAAAAAGTATACAATTTCTTAATTAAAATAAATATTTTCTCAAAACCATTATTTAAAGCAGTAAGATCATTCTGACAAATATTTGTCTTTATTTAATATAAAAATGTCAAACCAGTTATATTAATATGCAATACGATTATGTATGGAACTCATATCTCCCGATAATTTTTGTGATAATAAGGTTCATGCTATATTACCTGCAGTGATTATCTTTATTCTTACGCAGAAGTTTAAGTCGTTTATCACTGTTTACAAAGTTATCATTCTTTGTATTCGTGAACAGCAGTAGTAGTTCACTAGTAATGGCACGATTCTTGTTCAGTTTTTCTTCGAATAGACATTTAAAGAGTTCCGAACTTCTTTTTGGCTTCAACAATTTTTTTAATGTTCTGACAGTTCTAAACTGACGTAAGTAACTTGATTAGCATATTCATACTTCAAGTTAAACTTATTAGAAGCAAAAATTTAAAAAGTGTTGTTTTTATTTTTAGAGAGAGATAATAATAATGATTTAAATACTATATTGATAAAAAAAAATGATTGCCCTTTACGTTGGAGGAATCTTACAGAACCTTCAGTTTGAATGTATATCTCCTGATGAGGACAATCAAATGGAAATTACTATAGGTTCAGAGCTGGTATTCTTTCAAGAAAAATATGTAAAATAAATGAAAGCGAAAGTTCCCTCTTTTTGGTGATATGATTGGCGCCAACTGTCAATGAGTTGAGGTCAATATATAAATTTGAAAAGACATTAGCGTTGGTATAGCGAAGGACAGTGGCATGTTTTTGACGTTGCTCAGTAGCGTTCTTCGTATGAACTTCTCCTGGCTATCGGAGGCCTTAGCCCTGTTGAGCAGTTGGGGAAGTGGCTCCTCCGGGTTACTTTGTTGTTCTCGATCGGCTACAGCACAGCTTATTGTCCGGCAGAGGGGCGTAGCAAGCGAGTTGACCACTTCCATCCCAGCTGCGATTTCGTCGACCGAAAACCTGGAGCTCGAAATGATAGCGCACTTGCCACCCGGGGACAACCTCTGTACCACGCTATCGTCTCCCCAGTTCTCCCAGGCGCTATCAATGTTCTGGTCTGCTTTGCAGTCGGGCCAGGCGGGCCCAGTCATCCGTCAGTTTGGCTTGGGAGCTGAAGCAGTTACCGCAGCAGCCAATGGAAACCTGGAGGAATTCGTCAGCGCCTTGGAGTTCGAGACCAAAGGAGGACAATCAGGGCAGAGTGAGCAGGGACAGGAGGACAAGAGCAAGAAACCTTCCCCGTCTGGGGGTGGATCCTCGGACAAAAAGGACGAAGATGATGAGGGCATGTGTCTCGATTAGAAGATTAGAAATGCCTTTCTAATTCATCGCCCCTTTTTTTAAAGAACTCTTTATCCCGCGGATAATGTGCTCTGGATATACTGGTAATTTGAAATGTTACTAATAATGCTTCACTACGACTTGTGTATCTCTTTGCAATATTGATAAAAAAATGATAGAGTGTAAGCTACTCATTATGTAATAAAATTGTTTCGTTGAAAAGTGATTTTCATCTTTAGGCTTGAAATCTGTCGAGTTGAGTTTTCATCTTGTATTAAAAGTCAGTTTTTGGAAATTAAATACTATAGTCTTTGCAATACTTGGTGTGGACAGTTTTATTACAAATTTCTTATTTTTTTATATCATTACTATTCAAAAAAATAATAAAATGCTTATTAGTTTTAATAAGTTTTATTTTGCTTTTGCTAATTTGATTGGACTTTTAATTCAGTCACAAAAAAAGCTAGAGTCATTGTGTCATTCTGTAGATAACGTTCGTAATCCATGGCGTAATCATTAATATCGAAAATAAATACACTTTTTTTTGATTCAGCAGAAATTCCGGACACTTCTGCACTATCTAAATACTTTTCTTCACTTTCTCCAAGAATATATGTGCGAATGACCAATTTAGTAATTGCACTAAGAGATGAAATAATTAAGGATCCACTCAAATAATATTCTTTACAATTTCCATAATAATATTGGAGTCCGCTCTTAAATATTGAATTTTAAGAAACTGTTTTGTATCCTTGTCATTTTTCAGATTTCCCAATAATATCTGGATTTGCGTTTCTTTGAAAGTTTTCTTGAAGCTCGTGAAGTTTTTTATTTTCCAGACAAAAATAGATTCAGATTCTTCCCATCTAGTGAGAATTAAATGATCAGGATTGAGAATTTTTTCCTTAAAGTTGATTCCAAAATAGATACCATTCGTCTTTTCTGTTAAGAAGTAGATATTTTATAATCGTGGTAATCAGCTATTTCTAAAAGAAATTACAAGTATATAAATCTGAAACTTTTTAATCACAGCAAGAAGGAAACTGACTCAATATTCTGAGTTGCATGCTAATTTATGGGCATATTTTTATCATATTCATGAAACCACATCCTACGCTTTTCACTGATATAGATAACTTGCAATAGAAATTTCTTTCTTTTGCAAGAAATATCGTGATTAAGTTCAAAGAAATAAGAGTTTCAGGAATAGGACAATGATTTCATTTTGTTACTGTTTTTTCAGGTCTTTAGAAATTAATTTAGACAAGAGACAAAAAATTTCTACTACTTTTTGCCACTTATGCTAAATACGAAGTTCTAGCTGAAATTTTTATACATATTTTACAGTCCCTGGATGCAAACGCGATAAGTGTTTAACATTAACCAGTTTAAATGTATTTCCTTACATAATTCCTTACATAATATCTCAAAGAGTTTTACTAGAATATGAGTTTATAAATAAGGTTTTCCATAATTTTCCATTTTCAAAGCAAATTTTTAAAGCACTTAAAAGAAAAAAATATATTTAGTTGTATAGAGGCATTGTTGAATATTAAGTAATTTTTCAAAAATAAATTTCAAGTGCTGACACTTTTAATTTTTAATAAATTTAGAAGATTTACCATGCAATCTGGAATTTATCATTAAATATTAAATATATAATATATAGTGGGCTTTTTTGCAATTTATTCTTTGAAATACGTTTCAAGATGAAATCCACCACTTTTCCAGTTGAAGAAGAATCATTGAAGAAGAAGAATTTTTCAGCTTCCCCAATTTGGGAACTCTTTGGAAGGGTTGTTGAATTTGTCATCGTATTAAACGATCTGTAGAAAGATGGGTAACCATCAATCAATCGGCTTTATCTCTGTAAACAGAATAAAGAAAAGTTTCTATACCTGATATATATATGGTATATATGTTTGTGTATTATATATACAAACTATATCAACCAGCTGATTACTCGGCTAACTAAACGGAGAATTATAGAATGCCGCTTATTGTATGTATGTACCTGCGTTGAGATAAACCACCAAGTTAAAATTTAGTTGCAACAGTAAGCGGAAAGGGAGTACAAAATAAATTTTTGATTACTTCAATATAGTGTTTTGAAGGTAAGATAAGAATATTAAAAATATATTATGTGTTCACCTGAGTTTCAGACTCAATCTTATTCGATTATGTTGCTAAACATTATGACCTAAATAGGAGATAAGAAATATGAGAAATACGTACATTTTTATGACTTATAGAGTTTTTTAAATTAAAAATATCATTAAGATCTTGAATGCTCCTATTTACACAACATAAATATATCTTTTAGAAATTTTCTATTCGATATCTCAATAAAGTAGACATTTTTTCGCTTTGTACATATACTTATATTTGAAAAGTGAGTCTGGTACAGAGAAAAAATTCTTATTATATAATAGTGGAAAAGTAAATTGAATAAATTAAATTTTTAGATTAGATCTGTGGTCCAACATCCTTAAATAGTGCACTCTGTAATTTGTAATTATATTATTTAGAAAAATGTTTTCCAGATTTGTAATAATGGTAGATGACATAATTATCAGGAAAGCAAAACGAACTGACTGCCGTGCCATTCAAAATATGATTCAGGTATGAATAAAAAATGATGCAGATTTTCGTTGATTTTTAAATTACACTTTTTATAGGAGCTTGCAGATTTTGAAAAAATGTCAGATGGCCCAAAAATTAATTACAAAGGTGAAAAATTTAAGTTTAAAATCATTGTCAATGTAACTATTAAAATTTTTATTTTGGATATTCAGAATAGTATGGTTTTTATTTTTTTAGATTTGGAAAGAGATGGGTTTGATACTAATCCTTCACGTTTCACATGTTACATTGCATCCATAAAAGAAAAAGCAGTTGGTTTTACACTTTTCTATGATTCATATTCTCCATGGGGAGGAAAATCTTTACTTTTGGAAGAACTGTATGTCGGTGAGAAATACCGTGACATGCATATTGGTAGCAGGCTTTTCAATACAGTTGCAAAGGTAAGTTAATTATTTTTTTGTTTTTAAACTTCAATTATCATAAATATATACAAGAGAGAGAATTGAACCATTTAAAAATATATACCTTAATTCTCAAACAACTGATAATTAACTATTAATGATTTGATTTACAAATGTTCATAATTTACTGTACTCTATACATTTTTTTATTACTTTTTTAATGCTTTATTAATTTCTGACATTTTTTAATAGATTGCATATGAAGAAAAATACTATAAACTGGAATTTGTCGTTTTAAATTGGAATCCTGCACAAGATTTCTACAAAAGAAAGCATGTGAAAGATGTAACTGTATCAGAGAAGTGGCATTTATATCGAATGGATAGAGTAGACTTAGAACAGTTATGCAAGGAACTTTAATAAAATAAATATATATCAGCGACTTTAACAAAACTGAAATAATGCAGGATACCCATGCTTATCCTGCTACGGCCTTTATAAATTATTGAAGGTCTATTTTCCAATTTTGTTCTCTATTTTGTGAAATCACAAAAAATAAACAAATTTCAGACTAAAATATCTTTGTTTGAATGGAAATCGTCAGTTAATTAGTATTTCAAACAAATGACAATAAAAGGAATATATTCTTGCAACAGACATTTTGTTTTCGATTACAGTTCGACCTTTAGTTTATTATCAAACAATCCTCTACTTATTGCGAACATAGAGTGTCAGTTAGTTATTTGGCAGCCCTACAAAGTTGTGGAAACTTTCTTCTGATAAAGTGGGCTTGTCCATCAAAATTTCGTTTCTTTAATTTTGAAAAAGCTTAAACATTTGTAATAAAACGATGGATGCTGAACCAATTATTCGAAAGATAAATAAAATGGATTGCAAAGCCATGATGTCATTGATAGAGGTAGACAAAAATACAAAAATAAAATAAAGTAGTATAGTAAAATTACATTGGAAGTCAATACAAATTAAATGTGTATATATTTTGTAGGTACAATACATGGAATATAAACTCAATGGACTGAGTTGTCCTAAAGCCCGTATCACGGAAAATGGTTAGTTTAATTATATTTTTATGAAAATTGTATCCTCTTTTAAATATTTAAAAAATATTATTTATAAAACTTATTTTGTGTTAGATTTCGTGAAGGATGGTTTTGTAACATCTGAATTATCCCCATCAGCATTTGGTTGTTTTGTTGCATACGTTAAAGATAATTTAGTTGGATTCGCAATTTTTTATTACGTGTATTCTATGTGGCATGGAAGAGATATGTCCCTAGAAGATATTTTCATTCACCCTGGATTTCGTGGCAGAAAGGTTGGAACAAAACTTCTCAAAAGAGTGGCAGAGGTAACTTTAATTTTCTTTTTTTTTGTATTTTTATATTCTCTTTAAACTTTTTCTTTCAACAATAACAAAAAAATGCATTAATTTTTAATTTCAAATAAATATGTTTTTTATCTAATTTAAATTTCATTCTTCCTTTAAAGGAAGCCCTAACTAACAAATGCTCGAAGATGGATTTTGCTCTCACACTATCGAACAACAACGGATTTTTTCTGAAAAGAGGCGCAATCATGACAACAGATTCTCCAGAGGCTAATTTTCGATTTACACATGCATTCAAAACAGAATCTCTTAAAAGATTAGTACAGGAAAAATTTTAAACACTATATTTCTATTGAATAGAATAACAAAATAAAAGTTTTACAACTTCGGTGTGAAACAATCACAAATTGAAAACGATTAGGTATAAAGAGAACATGTCTGCATGTCATTTATAATTGATGAGTTGACAGATAACCAATATTGACTAATATTAACTAATATTAAAATTTCCGAAAAAATAATTTTCTAGACAGTAAGATGAATGAAAAGGACTTGTTCAAAAAACCTAAAATCAAAAGTAATGAAAAAACTTCAAATGCAGAAGAGGTATTAAAATTGTGTCAAAAGTAACAAAGTGTATAAGTCTTTTCTTTGTATAATATTCAATTATTAAATTTCATTTCCCATGCGTATTTTTTTAGATTAAATACTTGTTTTCTCCTTCACTTGCAATGGCAGGAGTGAAAAGTACTCATTTATTTCAAGAGAAACAGCTTTTAAGTTGTCAAGATTATATGAGTCCATTGGGTCGAATCGATTCAAAGGATAAAATATCACATTATGAAATGAGTTGGAATTCTGAAAATGATTTTATTCCTCATGAAATTATTCTAAATGTTTCTGATGTCTCTGATTCATCTTCCACGTCTTCAGAGGATGAAAACGCAATAACAGTATTTTATTTGCTTCGATTTTTAATTTAAATTGCTCTGTAATTTGTATGAAACTTGAAATTTGATAAGATTTGAAGGTACATATAAATGTATGTATAAAAACTATAAATTTTACCATAAGAAAACCATTAAATAATTTTTAAGCCATTTTTACTGGAAGAACCAATTTGGAAATCAGAGGAAAAAAAGGAAAAAGTTATGGAAAGTAACTGGGCCAAATACGCATTAGATATTGCATTTTGGAAAGACGAAAACGCGCCCATAGTAAAACTTAAATCCCCATCGAAACCTGACTTCAACAATGATACAGAAATACTTACGGAGGATATGGTTGAAACTAATTCTTCTTTTCTAACCAAATCACCTGAAAATGGTCTTTATATTTTAAGCAAATGCGAAGTCCGAAATATGGTATGATTAATAGAAATAAATCCAATTTAAAGTAATTTTTATAAAATCTTGACATCATCCTTCAACTTTAACAGAACTTGATAGACATCTCGGTTTTAAGAAACCATCATTATCTTCAGTATTTAGACCTCGCCCACAATTATTTAACAGACTTAGAACCCCTGGGGGAAATTCCATATTTAATATATCTTGATGCTGCTTATAACAAACTAAGAAAAATTCTAAACTTTAATCCGCCATGGTATTTAACTGAAGTAAATTTATCTCACAATAATATTTCTGAAATGAACGATATAAGCGGGTTCTGGAGTATCGTCAGATTGGACTTATCTCATAATTCTATTGAAAATATAGACGGTTTAGGGAATCTGAAGTGAGTTTAATTTAAAAAGACACGAAACTTTCTAAATACATATTTCAAATATTGCATCTATGGTTTATAACTTAAATTCAATTTTTATTCTTTCTCAGGCACTTAAAGTACTTAAACCTAGGATATAATCTAATCGAACGAGTTGAAAATCTTGATAAGTTAAATATCGAAGAGTTGAATTTGGATTTCAACTGCATAACGACTTTTACGGCAGCCGATCCTCAAGGTGGAATAAAAAGTTTACCTAATTTAAGAATCTTGATTCTGAGTCACAATAGAATCACGAATTTGGAATTTTTTAAGGTACTGCTTTCGAAGTTGAAAATATGAATTATTTTCTGTAAATAAGACGATATATTATTATTCTTAGGGTGTCTACTCTTTACAATACATAGATTTGAGGTTTAACAGAATAATGGATTTGATGGAAGTGACTCATTTAAAGAGTTCTGTCTATGAAGTAGATTTGCGAGGAAATCCTTGTACAAAATGGCCAAATTACAAAGATGTTCTTTTATCATCTATGCCTACTGCTATGTATATTGATGGATCAGAAGTTTCCACTGCTGAAAGGGTGCATCTCTATATATGTATTATAAAAAATTCTCCACCGCTTTCACTGACACTCTTCAACCGTCACACGCCTCTTATGTTCATTTAATATTTTTCTGCTTTAGTTTTTTATTTTATAAAAGGTTTCAGCAACAACATCTTTAGCTCCAACCGTGGATTTAGTATCAGCGCAAACTATAACAAAATTATTTTTTTTGGAACAACTAAACCTTCCTAAAATAGATGAACGCATTACTCCTTATGATGAAGCTGCACCACCTTTGATTATACTATGTGGTCCATCTGCAGTGAAAAAAGTAGCATTGTCTTTACTTCTAGTAAAGAAAGCACCTAAGAGAGTAAATAATATTGTCAGAAGATTTTTTAAATTACAAGAATTTTTTAAAAATTAATAACATATTTAATTTCAGGTGAGGTTTTGTCGTAGTCACACTACTAGAGAATCTCCAGAAAATGAGGATGACGCAGAGGCACATATTTTTGTAAAAAGGGAAGAGTTTAATGAAATGGCACGCCAAGGGGAATTTTTATCAATCCAAGACCTACTAGGGCATAGCTACGGTCTTCGTAATTATTTTAGGGACTAAGATATAAAAATGAATTAATGAATATAATTTTAAAAATAAGTTCCATATTAGATGTGTCCGAAATAGCAAAGATTTCTACTGAAGGGAAAGTTGGTATATCCCAAATGGATTTGCACGCAGCGATACAAATTTATAATCGTTATCCAAACACCAAAGTGGTTTTAGTTTTTACGAACAAAGAAAAGACTCATCAAGAATGGATAGCAGACAAATTTAACGTTTTTACGTGGTTGAAAGATAGTGTTGAGGATTTACTAGCTGTGAAAATTGGTAGAAAACCTGTCACCAGCAGTTGTGAATCGATAAATGGCAAAGAGACTTTTATCACTAATATTATTCACGACGTAAATAATCAATGAATAATTTCTAAAATTTCCAACTTTGAGAATTGGAATTAAAGAACAAACTCGATATTTATTAAACGTTTTGAACTAGGTAATCGATCAATTAAAGCTTCCACCTTACAATCCATGCATAAGTCCTAAAAAATATATGAAAGTAGTGGATATTATACTTAAAAGTAAAACTGTAAATCCAAAGTTTACAAAGTTCAAATTAGGTGAATTTGGAGTAAAAAGAAGTATAACTTTCCAAGAAAATAAAAGTGATGAAGAAATTGATAATCATATGGATTTCCCAATGGGAGACGGAAAGTTGAAAAGAGGAGGATTAAGAGTTATATTGAACAGTTTATCTAAATTTATAATCCTATTTGATGTTTTCAGAATCAAATTTGTGAATCGATATTTTTAATTAATTTATAAAATATCTTAGGTAATACTGGATGAAAAATCGAATATAATTATTGACGATAAAGAAACCAAAAAAAAAAGACACAGAGCTAAGGTTTTGTTTGAACGAAGCATAATGGAAATAAAAGGAACTGATACATTTGAAGGGGAATCTGAAGATTCTTTAACAACAGAAGGATCGAGTTTAGATACAGTTAATGCATGATTACAGTACTTTTGGATACATAATATATTTAAACAATTTTTTTTAATTATGTATATTTTTTAATAGCCACGTAAAAAAGTAGAAGTGCAAGACTTGAAAGAAAATTACATCAAATCGGTTATGAAATCCAGAGAATTATATATAAATCAACATCAGAATAATCCAGGCTTCTTCTCCTTAGTAGTAAACTTATTATTTCTTTAAAAATACTTTGAAAATTTGCTATATAGACTGAAGTAACTTCAAGTGAACACACATTCTTTATCTTAAAAATTTTTCTTAACTTCAGTTGCTATCGGACAATTTCAAAAAATCTTTCGATTCCCTAATGGACTTTGTATACGAAGTATACGTAAATCAATCAAACGTTAAACCTCTACATCATTTTGAAATAGACAACTTGAAAAACACGACAATTCCTGCAAAAGTAAAATTGATAGCTGCCGAATTAAAGAAGTAAGTGAATATTAATATTTAAAAATTGATGCTTTTCTAATATTAACATTTATTACTGTTATTTTAGGCCAACAGCAACTTGTCGACATCGAATACTCAAGGAAAAAAGTTTTCGAAAATAAATGGAAGAGTTTCAAAGAATTGAATACTTAAAAATGAATGCAAATAGAAATTGAGTACTTGAATAAATAGAAATGTATTTCTCATTAATTATTTTATTATAAACAGAACTGTATGTGACAAATATTTGTGCAACATTAAATATCACATTTCTCATATTGAAATTGTTTTTGTAATTATATTTAAATATGTATTATAAAAATTAAAAACTGGACATAGATTTTAATGAACATCAATACATAGGAGGACTGGACGTTTTATAAACAGTATTTACAATTCTTGAAGAAACCTATTGTAGCGCTTTAGACTTCAGATAGCTATATAGCCGTTTGATTACAGCTCTTTTGTAAATGTAATATACAAATACAAAATTCTTCTACATAGTACATAAAATAAGACTAAAATGGGAACAATTGAATAAATACTTGCTACTTTTTTAAAACTTGAAATTCTTAAATTTTGAAAGATTAAAAAAATCTTGTTTAATTTTAATATCTATCAGATGCAATGATAATATCTTGAGATACTTATGGCAAATTGCCTTCAAATCTTTCCAGAAACATGCATGGAAATTTATTTTTCAAAAGAATACGGAAGCATTAGATTTTCGGACTTCGCGGTTAAAGATTTCTATTTAACAAGCTTGGATAATTACTTGTAAATTTCAATTGTAATTTTCGACATCTCCCAACATTTTTTCGTTATCCGGTGTGGTTGGTAACAAATTTGAATTTATTTTCATCCCTGAAAGATTTGGTTCTATCATCTTTAATGAATCGAAATCTTGAGGTTTAGAATAATTTATGTTTACCCACTGATCGACTAAGGCGGTATTTTCTCCGCTAAGTTTTTGAATCTGGTTTTGAGTTGTATAAAATTTTGGTGCCTCATCGTCAATAATAAGTGGCTGTGGTTCAATATCAACCGTGTGACCAATCCATCCATCGGAAACTTCGGTTGTTGAATTATGAGTTTTTCTAACGTGCTCTTCAAAGATTTCCTTCTTATCGAATAAAGTATTGCATTGGTTGCACCTGGAAGTTGAGAAAAAGTTTAAACGTTTTCAATCTTGAAACATTTTCAAT
>JAUESI010000008.1:4906042-4925857 GCA_032275145.1 Synergus laeviventris | reverse complement strand
ACGGCAGTAACTGCGATGTAGGTACGTCAGATTCCTTTATTACAATTTCAGAAGTATACACACACTAACACACAACAGAGATGACACACGACAAAAATCAAATTTAGAGATGGGGTTCAATTCTACAAACAGCCAAAGATATTATTATTTTATAAAGTAATAAAGAATGTCAGTAAGTAATAACCAAAGACGTTATACCTAGATGTGGCAAGGGTCTATGTTGGCCACATGCCGCGAGAGCTAGTATCTTTTAAATAACTTTTAAATCACTCGCTTAACAATAATTAATTTATACTTATAATAATATAATCAGAATATTTATAATAATTAAAAGATTACTTTTATATATATATTAGAAATGAGCACAAACGTTGATATACGTTCACAGATTATAGTTTTCATTGAAATGTGGATTAATATTTATTATATAATTATAATTATTATAAATTTCGAAATTTATAAACTTCAGAAATCCATTTTATTGAATTATAAAATTTCCTAAAATTATTTTTAATTACATATAATTAGTTGAATTTTAGGCAATTGTATAATTAGTTTTAATTCTCTAAATTTTTTAAATTGCTATTTATCATTTTCCCTTTTTTCCCCTTGCCGCCATCGGAATAGTTATTCTGGTTATTATAGCATCTATAGGTATAAAACGTCTTTTTGGTAATAAATTAGATTATAAGATTCCATAAAATATAGTTTAAAATCAAAATATTAGTTAAATCCCTGATGTTTGATAATATATAAATAGGGTTGCCTATTTCATGAGCCCCTGAAGAATGGCAAACTTCAATAACTATTTAAAACATTTTTTTTTAATTCTACCAGATTTTACCTGATTTTACTCTGCCTGATTCTACAAATTAAGGGCATGTGTTACTTACCATATGAGCATATTTCGATAACACGAGTTTTTTTCCATAATTTTTACATTTTCAAAAAAATATAATAGTGCACAGCCGTCTGTCTTCACGTTGTTAATGGCTGTGCACTATTACTTTTCTGAAAAAGTAAAAATTGTGGATAAAAACCCGGGTTATCTAAATGTGCTCATATGGTAAGTAACACATGCCCTTAAGGACATATGTATTGATTATCTTTCAGGCACATCAGTTGAAAACAAATAGAGAAAATGCGTTACGCTTATCTGTTACGACCAATTATTTTAATTGTTAGTTTTTTAATGCGAGGCCTGAAAACCTAAAATATAGTTACAAGCGTCATGAGTCACGTAACTTATGTCATTACATTTATTGCACCTATATTGCAGTTTTCGTATTTTAGTTATTCGATGAATAACGTTTCAGTTGTCTGATGTGAAATGAACAGTAATATTTGAAACTCTATATTTTGCATGAGTTTATTCTATTAACAGTCCAACGTCCACAAAATTGATTTATATTCTGATATTATATATATACCTTTTTATATGCAAATAAGTAATTGTGAAAATGATTATATTTTATATATGATGCTTATTAATAATACCATTATACTTTATCAATTTTCAATGGTTGGAATTTTAATTATGCTGATACAACATAATAATTGGTTTGTATATATATATGCTATATTCTGTTACTATATGTATATATAGACACTCGACTTATCTTGATCGTTATAATTCTTTATGTAACTTTGGTATACCCGCATAATTAAGCAAGACACTTCAAATAATATATAATTTGCTACAAACACTTACATTTAAAAAAAGCCAGGAAATCTGTATTGACTCCAAGATTTAATTTTTCCTAGATTTAAAAAAATGATAAATTTTGTTAAATTTTATATAATAATAAATACACATACCAGAAAAAATGAAGAGGATTTACATCCTCAAATTTTCGCATTCGTTAAAATTTTATATTACAATTGACAAACATTAGAAAACAAACAATTTGAAAACAGTTAATGCAATTTATATTGTTTAAAATTAGCAGAGCATTAGAAAAGATATTGATAATTTATTCTTATTTTTTTTTGTACAGCTAATAAATGTAATATAACAAAATGTTTAGAATTAGGATAATTTCATAAAAAATGTGACCATAAGTTATTTTTAATCCATTAATATGTATATAGTGGAAACGCAAACAAAGAGTCACCATTCGTAGACGTAGAGTCGCCGTAGCCGGAGAGCATTGCAGTAACATTCTTGATTGATCTTGCTCTTGGAGCTGTCGGTACTCGGTGTTTCGCTATACACGTGCAGAAAGTGTGTTCCGTACTTATCCGGTTAAACATTTAAATAATAGCAATTACTAAAATTTCAAAACTCTAAAATAGTTGATCTGGTGAAACTGATTTGTTGTTTTTAATTCGGTGCTTTGTATCCTTTGTATATAATCACTTCCTTCAGTGTGTTCAAGTTACATATAGGTAAAGAAAAATTAATACTATAAGTAAATAAATAACCTCTGCATCGGCAAATACTTTTCATAAAATAATTGTTTCATCAGTAAATGATCGTTAGTTTAATATCAAATGATCACAGCATAATTTATTGATCGAATGAAAACGAATTGAATTTTAATGTTCGCAATAATCAATTTTTCGTTGGTGTATCTGTTTCTGAAAAACGAAAACTATCTTGTAAAATTTTATTTTTATAGACAATATTTAATTTATCTATTTTTTGAAGCGCTGGGAAAAGAACAAAAAGAATAGTCATAAATATCCAACAATCGTTTCACAAATTCAAAAATATTGCAACAAGTTTTATCTAATCACTTCGGCTTCTTTGACCTTTTATAATAAGTTATTTTCATCACCCGAAAACGTAATCGCACCAAAAAGGAACTACTTATGTGAGCGTTTGTGATAGTTTTAAATAAAAATTTTTAAATGTTTGAAAAATCTCACATTATATTGAACTATAGTTTTTTTATTGTAGGTAATCAGATTTCTTATTTATTAGGTTTATTTCGAATTTACATAATGTTCAATTATAGATAACAATTCTTATGCCGTATGATTACATAAATCAATTATGTAGAATTTTAAAAGACCATCTACTTTAGAAATGTAGTCGACAATGCAAAACTAGTGATTCTAACCCTAAAATTTTGAATCCGGATATTTGGTCCAAGACGAGTTGATGTATGAAAAATCCTTCTCGTTTTCAGCATTCTCGATATTAAAATACTAAAAAGTGTCTGAATTAATGAGGTGAGGGAACGAATGAATACATAAAATTGGGGATATTTATATATGTATAGTGATAGAGGTTATGATATAGTTCAATTTGTTTGCAAGGGTATATATACCTATATATTAATTTATCGATTAGATATGTGTTTCTTTAGTTAAAGTAAGCCATGTAATTTTTTATGAACAGTAAATTTTATCATTGACAGATTGGTGTATAAAGTCATTTAAGTTCATTATTATGGATAGTAGTAAAAAGTACGACAATCCAAATCCAAGAGTTGGCGCTACCTTTCTCAACAAAATCATTTTTTGGTAAGGATTAACATTTCTTTATCGGCTTGATTATACATTTATTATACCTATCATTTCATATATTATGTTTATAATCCACAGCGTCTATAATAATTAAAGTGACCATATTTCATATGTCAAAAAACAGGACGCTGACTGGTTAAGAGGAGAGGGGGGGGGGGTGCAAATTCAAATGCTTACAAAATATTCTCGCGTCATGAAACATTATATTTTCAATTACATGCATAATATATGTTACACATATTTTTCTGAAAAAACTCATTGGCAGAACAAACAGGACAAATTGCTAAAAAGCAGGACATTTAACAGGACGCTCACCTTGACAGGCTGAAAAACAGGACGTATGGTCACTTTAATAATAATGGAAGAAGTAAACAGAATTCTGACATCGGCTTCTATTGTTTCTACGGCACTTTATTAATGTTATCAGTTTGAAATGGCACTATAAGAGCAACTTATTGTTAGTTTCGACAACTTCACGTTTACAAAAAAATATTTTTCATTAAAACGAAGCCAACAAAAACGGAATTAAATGGCCTATAGTTTTAGTAAAGAATATTTATTATTGCAAGCGAAAAAGTTGCCGAAACAAAATTTGCCCTTGTAGTGATTACCAAAATGCTTTTAAAAAAAGTAATTTTTTGAACTACATTTAAAAAAAAACTAAAATTGCAAACTTTCTGGATGAGATTACAAAAAGTTTCAGAAGATATTGAAACGTGTTTTAAAGTGTTTTTTTTTAATTCTAAATTTTTTGCAGGCATTTTTTACTACTCTTTTGTGCGCTTTAATCTGCTAAACATAATTGTAGATACGGTTTTTTTTAGTATGTGCTGATATGTGTACATAGAATGTGCAATTTTTATTTCTCGTATATAACTTCCGTGCATTCTGCAGATATTAAAACCTGGATGTGGTTCAGTCTTTGTCATTCTTAGATATTTCCTGAAGAGTATTCTTTGTTTCGAACTCTCTATACTGACAATGAGCTATTTATCATTGCAATTGAGTCAATTTCAGAATCAGGCTTCAAGCACGATTTAAAGAAGTACATGTATCAATCATCCAATTTTTATCCTACCGGCATTTTTTCGTTGCAATACCATTTCTACATTTGTTGAGATTTGAGTTGAAAATTCTTTAAATTGGAAGAAATTATAAATGTCAATATACCAGACCAGATAAGCGTATCTTAGGATATTTACTTTAATTTTCCAAATTTTCAACTTTATATATGTCTCAAAAAATTTATGAATGGCATTGCAGAGAAAAAATTAAGGTAAGATAAGGATCAGATAACTAATACATGGCCTTAAATCTTATGAAGTATATTTCTTACTTTGTGGTTATTTCCTAAATTGCAAATTGTTTTTAAAAATAATTTAAACAAGTGTAAATATATGAAATTGTTTTCAAAACATCAGAGACAATATATTTCTAAAAAAAATGTAATTACATTATGAAGATTTATGATTATTCATTTGTAAAAACAAGTTTATTTAATCAGGAAAACTCAAGAGCTGTAATTATATTTTATTATTTTGTAGCATTGAGTTATTAATGCCTATTCTTCACCGTTCACTTGCGAACACATCAGGCATTATAGTGCTGCCATGTGCACAACTGATTTATTAAGCATTTTGATTACAGTTAAGCATTGACAGAAATTATTCGTAGAATTTAAGAAAAAATTCTATGCCTCATTCTGACCAGCTACAAAGTTTGATTATACTTGACACATATTTTCATCGAAAATTAAATTACATATTTTAATTTAATTAAATTTAATTTTGAATTTTTAGTTGAAATTCAATTTATACTTCAATTTCTCACATTCGTTTTATAACTTGGCTAAAAACTTTTTAGCGAATATGGTACTTTAAGTACCAGCTTCGAGTATCAAAAATGACGTTTTTAAATGCCGCGAAGATACATAAAGATAAGCGTTATCAAAGGTGTATTGTTTACTTATGGATATACATAATATGTTCAGATCCTGACCGTATTCAATAAAAGATTATTATAATAATAAAATACATTTGTACGCAGAATTAGTTTGTCATAATCATGATAAATCATAAAGAATCATAAGGAAAATTTAAAAAGTTTAAGATATTCAAAGAAAAGTTATTTTTAAAAAAATTCACTTAAAGATAAGATTGCTAGGTTTTCCCAGAGTAATTACAAGTTACTAAATTTAAACATTATTGCGATGGGGCTATACATTTTTTGGTGATAGCAAATTTCATACTCTAACCCGCTGTTACATCATGTACGGATTATAATTCAATTTTTGTTTAAAAAATGTTTTTTTTTTCAAAAATTCGTCGAACTGGCTGTTTGATATCGTTAAGTGTAATAAATTTATATTCAAATATTTTCCAATTGTTTAAATAATACATTATTGTGAGCTGATAATAAATAATAATTTTTGTTTAAAATAAAAATTTGATAAAAATTGGCAATTTATTAACTGGATTTGGAATAAAGGGGCGTGGGGGGGATCTCGCTGACCTCTCTGAAAAGATAATAAGTTTTCATCTACGATCGTGTTGAAGTTTGGTCGAATGATCGGCTGATCAATGATTTATTGACATCACGCATGAAAATTATGCTTTTGCAGTATAGAGTTCAAGGCTTCTGTATAAATATTTAATATAACAATAGTTAAATCATTTGTGTTTATAGAAAAAATTATAAGTTTCTTTATGAAGAAAGAAAACAATGAAAAATTTATTGAACACAAAAATTGAATTTTAAGGCAGTGCCTCCATAACTATTCTTCAGCAGTAACAGTTCCATAATAATTTTGCCCTTTGTTATCAGAGCGAAAATATATATGAATAACTTGAAAATATAAGTTTGTAGCTTCTTCACGACGTGGTAGTAAGCAGGACGGGTTACATTTCCTAAATTATGATATGATATAATCACGCACCATATGAATATGACTAATAATGTAATAATGTTCGATTTTC
This sequence comes from Synergus laeviventris, assembly GCA_032275145.1. Taxonomy (NCBI): domain Eukaryota; kingdom Metazoa; phylum Arthropoda; class Insecta; order Hymenoptera; family Cynipidae; genus Synergus; species Synergus laeviventris. The sequence goes on along the minus strand of JAUESI010000008.1, from coordinate 4,919,408 downwards.
GTTTTATCAAAACTAGTCCATGTGGATAATCCATGTCCTTTTGTGCCTTTCAGGTGGTTGTGTCCTCTTTTCTGGTATGGAAGACATCACGACTTGGAAGTCAAAGATCTGCACAATGTTTTGCCCAGTGATGTCAGTGAATCACTTGGAAATAGATTGGAACGGTAAATATGTTCAATTATTATTTATTGCATCCACAATTTATTCCTGAAAGAACTTATTTCTTTTGAAGATCACATACTTAGATAATAAATTATGTTGAAATTTGGGTAAATAATGATAGCTTTCACTAGTGCTACTTATTTTTTTTCTATTTTTTTAAAACATAATGTTAACTGAAACTAGTTACATTCAAAATAAATTTAATAACTTATTCTAAATATACTCGACACTATTTTCTATATACATAATATGTTGTTGATATCACTGATATGGACATGACCCATTTTCTTATCTAGAAACACAACTGTCTATAAATTTGTTCATATATTTGCATCGGTCCAATGTATAAAACATATCTACTTAAAAATACTTTTGCAAACTATTTGCATTTCTACTACTCATTGTAAGTTTTTTTTTTCTTTTTTGTCTTAGCTGGTGTGTTTTAATTCAATGGGAGATAAAAAAAGACAAGCTTAGTTTATAATTATATATGTTGATAATTATTGAGAATTAACTCATTCTTCATTGCTAAAATTTCCTCATTGTATATGTACATGATTTTATTCAGTAAAAACAGTAAATTTTTAAAAAAATAAGATTTTGACTTTCGTTAAAATATAAAAAAGTATGTAAACGTTGCATTACAGGCATTGGAAGGAGGAGCTGCAGAAAGCGAATCAGATGGGTAGAAAACCTAAATTATTCAAAGCCTTAAAAAAAATGTTCCTATGGTCCTATGCAACGTATGGAATTTTGATTCTGATATACTGTGTGGTTTTAAGGTGAGCATAAATAAAGCTTGTACTTCGATTTGTATCGATTTTTCATGTGAAAGATAGGAACAGATTAAAAAAATCTACCGCAATAATGAAAATTAGTGAAAATAAAAGGATGAGAAAATTACAATCAATTTATCCATTTTTGAGCAGAGTATTACAACCATACATCTTGGGACTTTATATCTGGCAATTTGATTCTCGAGCCAGTCCTACGCCCTTCAAAGTACATATTTACGCCTTTGGAATAGTAATCATGGCATTATTAAATATTATAATCGTTCACGCTGTAAATTTAGGCCAACTAGAAATTGGAATGCGAGTTCGTGTTGCCTGCTCATCTCTCATTTACAGAAAGGTTTGAAAAGAAACTGTAAATTTAGACAAAAAAACTATTTCTATCTACTATATATTAATTTATTTGTTTCTATATTTTATTACAGATCCTGAAATTATCCAGATCTTCTTTAGGTCAAACAACGAGTGGCCAAATCATAAATCTACTGTCGAACGACGTTGCAAGATTCGATAGATTATTTGTATTTTTACATTATATCTGGATCATGCCGCTGCAGGCAGCGATTATTGCGTACTTAATATGGGAAAGTGTTCAGATTGCATCCTTGGCCGGTGTCTTTTTGATCTTAGTGCAAACGATTCCATTACAAGGTTAGAAAAAAAATATATTAGACTTTTTAAATTGTTATTAGTGTCTAGAAACATTTTTCCCGGTCATTGAAATGTTTTAATTTTGAATTTCAAAGTCCAAGAATGTGAAATTCAAAGCTAACAGTTTATATTTGATTAAACTTACGCATTTATTGCAGGATATTTGGGCAAATTGACCTCACGTTTTAGATTGAAGATAGCGATTAGAACTGATGAAAGAGTTCGGCTTATGAGTGAGATTATTGGTGGTATACAAGTTATAAAAATGTATGCTTGGGAAAAACCGTTTGAGCATTTGGTTTCTCTTGCTCGTAGGTAAGTTATAATTTTCAAAATAAAAAAAGAAAGATTAAAATAATTCAAAATTGATAAACCGGATATAAATAAAATATCCCTAATTAAGCGATAATTTTTTACGCGAATAAAATATATTTATCTGCAGGCTTTAATTACTCATTTACGATATTTCAGTTACGAGATCAAGGTACTTACTCACGCATCATTCTTAAAAGGATTTACCATGGCAACTTTTGTATTTACGGAACGTACTACTTTATTTTTTACAATAATGACATTTGCTCTCCTCGGGGGTCAAATTTCTGCTGATAAGGCGTTTTCAATGGCGCAGTACTTTAATATTTTACAATGTACAATGGCTATATATTATCCAATAGCTGTATCTAGTGCAGCTGAAGCTTTAGTATCTATAAAACGATTACAGGTATCATTAAATTTTTTATTAAAGCATGACTCTGTTCCTGCAATTGGATTTTTTTAAAAATGTACAAATACAGTAACACATCTTCAGAACTTCCTTATGTTGAATGAAATCACATCTGATGCCAGTTATCCGCCTGACAATGAAGAAAAAGTTGGAATTTCGATAAAAAACGTGAACGCTTCCTGGATAGAAAATTCTATCGCTAGTACTCTTCACGATATTAACGTGCATATTCCCAATGGAAAATTATGTGCTCTTGTTGGACCGGTTGGAGCAGGAAAGGTAATCATTTTTAATCTTTATGCTACTATTATCACTATATGACTCTTTATTTATGCTCAGAGCTCCATTCTGCAATTGATTTTGGGAGAACTTCATGCTTCTCAAGGTCAAGTAGCTATTGGTGGAAACATTTCATATGCCGGTCAAGAACCCTGGCTTTTCCCTGGCACAGTAAGAAGCAATATTCTTTTTGGACAACAATTTGAAAAGAAAAAATATCAAGAGGTAACAAAGGCCTGTGCTCTTCTCAAAGACTTTGAACAGTTGTCTCAGGGAGACAGGACATACGTAGGAGACAGAGGAGGCTCTCTCAGTGGAGGACAATGTGCAAGAGTAAATTTAGCACGGTAAAAATTTTTTTCTCAATTTTAATATTTTTTCATGCACTTTCCAAATTTTTAATTCAACCTGTCTTAGAAATTATTTATTTATTTTTATCCTTTTCCAAGGATAATTTTTTTGAAAAAATTAGAATTTCGTTCATTTATTCACCTCACAGGGCCGTATATAGAAGTGCTGACATTTACCTCTTAGATGATCCACTATCTGCAGTTGATGCTCGCGTCGGTAAGCAATTGTTTGACGAATGCATCAATGGTTACTTAAAAAATAAAACTAGGATACTTGTAACTCACCAAGTACAGTACTTAAAGGATGCTGATATTATTCTTGTACTTAATAATGTAAGTATATTATATTCTGAGATTTTTAAATTTATAGTCTTCTCAATTTATCTTTTCTTTTTTTTAATGAAAGTTATTCTTATTTATGTAGTTTCGTTTCTACTCTCTCTCTATTAGTTTTTAAAAAATCTTGAACTCGTTGATAAATTATAATGGTTTCGTAAGCTATTGTCTGCTTACATGTAATAAAATTTAAGTTTCAAATGCCTTCATCTTCACAAATGTTAATTGATGATTGATCTCAATTACTTGCATTCTTATACACTCAACCAATTTAATTATTTTGTTAGTTTTAAATGAAACGCTTTAAAAACTTTAAACAGTATGTATCCCATCTTCTATAGGACGGAGAAACCCTAAAATATTTTTTAGTCCAACCTAATCCAAATCAAAATAAATCTAAGTATTAAGCAAATTATAAATATAAAATTTTCTTTTAGGGCCGATTAGAAAGTCAGATCTCTTTCAAAGAATTTCAAAAGAATCACATGAATCTTTTCAATGAATCTTCTGCAGAAGAAACGGATGGAAAATTATTGCCTATTGAAATTGATCTAACTAATATGTCCGATTTGTCAGATTCTTCAAAGCCCAATCTTGATGAGGAAGAGGAGGAAGACGAACCCAAGGAAACCGAAGAATTAATGGCTAAAGGAAATATGAAGAAATCAATCTTATTGAATTATTTCAAAAATGGTGGATCGGTCTTTCTGATAATTGCTTTTGGTCTCACCGCGATTCTGGCTCAATTTGCAGCCAGTGGAACCGACTATTGGGTAGCTTTCTGGTCAGTTGATCAGTCAATATATTATATTACAGCATTAGAGGGATTCCATGTCCGACTTGGAATCCTCCAATTATTAAATTTAAATTCAGTATTATATAAGGACGTATTTTAAAAATACGTACTATATTTTTTTATAGGACAAGACAAGAAGAAAAGAGACTTAAGGAGAATTACGATTTCTTGAGTTCCAATGCTTTAACACTGGATTCTCAAAATGATACAAATAGCACTTTTCCTAGTAATAACACTTTATCAGAAGGATTCAGAAACTCTAATATGGTTTGTGTTTGCGTTTTAATTGATTGCTAAGTAGGTTACGATATTTTTATTTTATTCAGTCTGCAATGTGCAATTTTAATTCAAATTTCCTTATTTAGTCTGGATTTAAGCCGGATTCAATTGATGACACGTACTACTTTGAAAAAGATACTGCATTGTGGATATATGGAGGCTTTATAATTGGATGTGTAATAATGGTGTCACTGAGAAATATCCTTTTCTTCAAGATCTGCATGAATGCCAGTCGAAATCTTCACAATAATATGTTCTCATGCTTATTAAGAGCACCCATGGCGTTCTTCCATGATCATCCCTCAGGTTTGCTGAAATGATTAATGAATTAATTAATTCACTGATAAAGAAATTAATATTTATTAAAATATATTTTTTTCAATTGTTTCAGGGCGCATTTTGAACCGATTTTCGAAAGACACAGGGAGTGTCGATGAAATTTTACCCATGACGATGTCAGATTCGATTCAAATTTTTTCAGTCTTAGTAGGAATATTACTTCAAGTCATTATTATCAATTGGTGGACCATTTTTCCTATAATAATTGTAGGATTTTTTTACTGGGAAATTAAAAATATCTACCTCTCTACTGCAAGAGACCTGAAGAGATTAGAAGGCGTTAGTAAGTCAAAAAGAAGTTTTTCTCTATAAATATAGCCTATTATTTATTAACTAATGTCTTAACTTACCAATAATCTTTGTCTTTTTCAGCGAAAAGTCCTGTCTTCTCTCATGTGAATTCCTCATTATCAGGACTTGCAACAATTCGATCTTGTGGTGCTCAGGAAATGGTTAGCAAAGAATTTGATTTATATCAAGATGTTCACACCGAAGCTTCATCTTTGACTATTTCCACGAGTGAAGCTTTTGGTTTTTGGCTTGACGCTATTTCAGTTGGATTTATAACATTCATCATATACAGCTTTATTATAGTAAATAATGGTGAGTATTTTAGTATTTTATACTCCATTTACTCGATCTCGAAAACTCGACCTTGTTTATATATTTTTATTAGCAAATACGTCTGCGGGAAACGTGGGCCTGGCCGTGTCGCAAGTTCTTATTTTGTGTGGAATGCTTCAGCATGGAATTCGGCAAACTGCCGAAACCGTGGCACAAATGACAAGTGTAGAAAGGATTTTGCAGTTCACAAAACTTGATAATGAAGGTCCATTTGAAAGTGATCCTAATACGAAACCACCTGCCACTTGGCCCCAGAAAGGAAGACTTAAATTTGATCACGTTTATTTAAGATATTCGGACGATCCGACTCTTAAAGATTTAAATTTTACAATAGACTCTGGAATGAAGGTGGGAATCGTTGGTCGAACCGGTGCAGGAAAGAGCTCTTTAATATCAGCTTTATTCAACCTCGCGAAACTCGATGGTACTATTTACTTAGATGAGATAGACACGAAAAAAATTGGTCTTCACGATTTACGTAGCAAGATCTCGATAATTCCTCAAGAGCCGATACTTTTTTCTGCCACACTTAGAGATAACTTGGATCCTTTCCATAAATATGACGATGCTACACTTTGGACGGCTCTAGAGGATGTCGAATTAAAAAACTCGGTAACTACTCTCGATCAACCAGTAAATCAAGGTGGACGCAATTTTAGCGCAGGTCAAAGACAATTGTTGTGCCTTGCACGAGCCATCGTTCAAAACAACAAAGTCCTTGTTCTGGATGAAGCCACTGCTAATGTGGATCCAGGAACAGATTCACTCATTCAAAAGACGATTAGAACAAAATGTAAAGACCGTACAGTATTAACGATAGCTCACAGATTGAATACAATTATGGATAGTGATAGAGTACTCGTTATGGATGACGGCAGGGCCGTTGAGTTTGATCATCCTTACACTTTACTTAAGGGGAATGATACTTATTTTTCGAAAATGGTGGACCAGACGGGCAAAACCATGACGGAGCAATTGAAGAAAGTCGCTAAAGAGGTGAGAAATGTAATTTTAAATGCGTGAAATTTTACTTCCACTAAATTTAAAATTGTTCAAATTTGTTCACATTTGATATTAACGCTAATGTTTAATTTCCAGGCATATGAAAATAATCCGCAGTTAGCGGGTGACTTCATACTTCAAGGAAATGGAAAATCTTGAATAAATTATTTTATATTCACAAATCCATAAATCATTAGTCTTTTAATGGGAGGTAAAGTATCCATTTTATTTCACTGATTTAAAGAACTTTTTTTTGTATCAAATGAAAAAAAAAACATATTTTTAATATAATTTATATATTTGATTTTTTGTCATTCAAATTTTTCTAGTACAAATCTGAACTTCTTTTACATACATATTTCCTATTTGAAGAATGTACATGTAAAATTTACATAAACATTAAACAAAATATTCCCGATCTTACGTGAATTTTACAAAAACATTAATCATAGTATGGAGGATTTGATGAAAAAAACGTGGTTGTTTTTAACTATATCGAGGAACATAGGAATGGCACCTACAGAACAAGGCAACGAAAATGTATTTTTTTAAAGAGGTAACTTGCTAGGAAATTATTTTCTTAAATTAAACCACGAAAACTTTAGATTATCACCTACTAGTAAATTTGTAAGGAAAGATCGAACGAAATTTCCATCATCTGACTAAAGACTATGATCTTTAAAATAATTGTATGTATTTAGTAAGCACGTTTGGTCCTGACCACACGCATGAAGGAACTTTTATTTTTAATTATAAGTAATAGCTTCTCTCTGGCAAGTCTTTTCTTTTATTATATAGAATTCATCGAAAAAGAGTTTTAACAGATACTTCCACCACCAGCCTATTGTCATACATTTTAAAAAATTAAAACAATAATTAGATAGATATGGACAAAGAAACAAATTTTTTATACAAAAAAGAACTGCGGATTAATTACAAAGTTTATATTTTTCCTATATTGTGTAAGTCAAACTATGTACGTGCAAACGACGAATATGTGTATAATAATGAATAAATGCGTTTTTGTGAAACAAAAAAACTAGTCCCTGTACTTTATTTACCTACTTGATTATTTCAGTCGGAGTCTTAATTCTTAATATTTACACTAATCATTTTCTTCTCACTTTTTGTACATTTCAGCTTATATTTATTTTCTTGTAGAATTATTTTTATTTGTACATATTCATCTAATTATGCTTGTATATTAAGCTCCAATCAGCATTCAGTTGCGAAAAATATGAAATTTGCAAAAATTAAAATTTGAAAATTGTTTGAAATTTAGATTTAACTTTAATTTGGAATTAACATGGTTATAGATCTAAAAAATATGTAAGTAGAATACTTTTTGCATAAAGTCCATATATAATATGGAGTTCGCATTTTGAGTTTAAGTTTAAAACTTAGTTTTACACAAAAAGTATTAAAATTAGCCACTTTCTGCTCTATATGCATGTTTGATTTAAAAAGGGATTTAGGGCTACAGAGTTAAACAAATTTCTAACTAATATTTGTTGAAGAAAATGAAGATTGAATTTAAATTTAACATCTTAAAATTAAAATCACACTCACTTATTGTTTATATTAACTCAACATTCCCACTTTTAACAAGTTCTGCAACTGCTCTATATTGAATAATATGCTGCGAACCTTCTTCGAAGTCGATTTCATCCTCCAAAGTTCCTGGTATAATAATTCCGGTTATATCTTTATTTGCCTTCAGGAATACGTGAGTGTGGAGGTTAGGTTTCATAGACAATTTTTCAACATCGAATTCGTTCAACCCACCCACCGACGGCATGTGTTGTAGGGCGAGTGTTTGAAAGAGAGTTTCAAAATTTACGAGGTAATCTTGCGCGAATTTCCGTTCACTAGTAGTTAGGTATAAATCACTCGAATTTTGGTTAATTTTTTCATTTTCCTCTAAGAGAATCTGCATCACATAGTTCTCGATTTTCTCCAAACGTGTTCTAAGGTAGCTGGAGATGACAAATCTTATTCTATTGAGTTCCATAGTGTGAATTGTGATTCGCATGTCACCTTTTTCTAACCCTGTTATGTTCTTCTCCATGTGTGATATACATGTCAACATATATTCCACAAGTTGCATTTGATGAGGGAGAATTTCGGGGGAGAATTTTTCGTTTATCCACGCTTTTTCAAGAGCTTCAAGACACTTTTGTGCTGATGTTTCAATCTCACTTGCCTGGTCCTCGTTATCAACTTCTTCTTCTTCTTCTTCCAAATTGTCCTCTAAATTCGCTACCAACGATTCTTCAGACATTCTTTCGATCTTTTAATTCAAATTAGTCGGGATTGACTGCCTTTTTATGCAGAATAGCTTTTTAGGTATCTATAATTGGACAGATATGGCAAAGTATTTAACAAGTTTAATTAAACCAAACCTCAACTTAAACAACACAGATGAAGACAAAATGCAACAGCAATATAAAGTGTGAAAACGTGACAGTTGGTGACAGTTGGCCCGAATGACAATCAATCCAAATCAAACATTCAACTGCATTCAACTATTCTACTTCAACAATGACAACAATCCTGTGACAGCTTTCTCACAGACGGCAGCGCTACTGCGGCAGGCCGCAAACTAACGAAATTTTGGCGCAAAATTCACATTATAAGTAATTAAAATACTATTTTAAAATAGACGCAATTCTACTATTACAAATGTATTAACGAATTAAAATGTTCCATTTGAAATAGCATATTGCAAAATATAAATAAGCCAATGCTTAAATTTGAAAATGTTGATTTTTAAAGCACTCAGTATGATGAACTTACTAATTAATTAATTAATTTTCAATAATTTTGTTTGCTTTGAATATTTAAATTTGTTAACTTTTCCACTTTATAATTTCATTTTTCCAATTAAATCTTTAAAGAATTTCATACTTTTTCATGAAATGAAAAAAGAAGCCCTGAAAGTAAAACTTTATTCCACACCAACACACAAATTTTCTGTTTAAATGCAAAAAACGTTCTGTCAAATTAAAATGCCGATAATAAATTAACTTATGTCACGTTTAGAATCCGTATTACTTCGTAGAAACTAATTTGTAAGCATATACCTAACAACCTATCACCTGTAATACATTATTGAATATTCATAACTCCGCCGTTCGAAAATTGTGTGATAAAACTTTTCCAATCTTCTTCCAAACGTTTAAATTTTTTTAAATAGATGAATTATAAATAATTGATAATTTTTTTAAATTATTAAAATTATTGACATTTTTTCTTCCATTGTAATAATAAATACCTTTTTTCGTCAGTTTATATTCCAAAAACAGAAAATTACCATTTCTTACATTTTATTCACGAATCAAAAAAAGAAAAAAGAAAAAAAACGGCTGGGATTACTTGTCCCTCGCCTACAGCCAATGCAATATATATAGAAATAAAAATATTTTCGCCTTCATTCGTGAATCCTGCAGATTTTTGTTGGCTTCGTGTTATGTATTTGTAAAATTATCAGTGTAAGATTGTATTTACGCTCTAAAATAATTAAGCATACATGTTGACTGTATTTTTTAAAAGCTCTATTCACCACTCGATCTCTCTATACCCGTTCAGTTTAATAAGGATTAAATGAAGTTCAATTTTGGTAACTTATTATTGGGTAATAAATTTAAATAAATAAAAAAAAAACGAAAATAAAAACTATCGCACTCTGATATTATTATAATCATATCCTCATCTTTCTTCTCCTAATCCATTCTACACATGTAAAACAATTTTATTTAGAGAATTTTTGAAGAAAAAAAATTCTTCTGAAACTTCACCCCAATCCTTAAACACTATATCTGCCTACTTCTGACATTATAAAATAATATATGCTCTTAAGCTAGGGCATGTGGTAACTACCATGTGATTACCGCGTTTTTTTCACAGTCTTTAAGTTTTAAAAATAATAGTGAAAAAAAACCCCGGGTAATGTGAATTTGTCTGATAGTAATTACCATATGCCCTTAAGTTGCCAAGATTTGTTGAAGTACAAAAGTGTATGAGAATGCGTGATAATTGACTGATATATAATTGTTTGTATCTTTGTAATATATATATATATTACTACCTGTAGAGAGATTTTTGTAAATTAAAAAGCAATAAACCATTATCTATCTACAAAGGTTTCCAATTTGTAATTGTACATTAATGAGTGAGTAAAAAGTTGCAAATATAAAATAATAAAAAAAACGGAATAAAAAAAAGTTTTCTCTGGTGAATAGAAAAATGCTCAAGTAACCCTGAGGAAGTACTTAAAGAGTCAAGTCTAAGACAAGACTCATCGTTCAAGAACGTAAATTTCATGCTATACCTTGACGTTGACAATATATTCAAGAGCAAGGGTGTTAAACGCTACGCAAGTTTCATGTGTGTTATATTCTTGTTGTGCCCTCGTAAGGTTTCCATTCTTACACTCAAGGTATCCCAAGGTATTCTCCAATCCCTTTTAATCCAATTAGCATCGTCTTAAGACTGTTTGGGGACTTAAATGAGATCGAAATATAGTCATAACAAGGTACTACATATGGAAGCTCCCAGGGATCAAATTGGTGCATATTTAAACCGAACTCGTAGCCGGCCATACGAGCCGCATCCGACCACAAAAAGCTCCGAAGACCTCCTCCAAATATATCCTCGACAAAATTAATAACCCACAGTGAAAGTCCTCGATCAAGTAGTATACCTTGGATTAGTTCGTTTTAATACGATTTTCTTCAAATAGTCAAAAGGTACTTTCTTGCGGAAACATATAAATGTATTTTTAAGAGTGTGAATTACGACTTCTTCAGTTCAGTTTGGTGATTATAATATAATTTATTGACAGTGCAACAAAACGAACTTTAATTGAAATTGAATCCCATAAAAACTTTAAAATGAAAAATACAAAAATCGCGGGTGTGTTATTTGAAAAGTTTAGCTACTAAAAATATCTATTTATATTTTGAACATGAAACATCTTAGAGGATTTCAGGACATTCTTAAAGACTTCAAAGATTTTTAGACGTTTTCAAAATATTGAAAGAGATTTAAACGATTTTAAGGGATTAAAAAAGATTTCCAGGGATTACAAGGAGTTGCAAATAGTTCATTGAATTTAAAGAATTGAAAAGCTTTCAAGTGATGTTAAAAGATTTCAAAGGATTTAAAGTGATTTCGTGGACTTTTGTGCGATTTCAAAGAATTCATTAGAATTTTTAAAAAAATGTTAATTATAGTTTAAATTAGGTTTCAAGTTCGGATTCTTTTAAGTGAATTAAATTCAGGAAGATATAAGTTTCCTTGGCTTTACTTCAATGTCAAGTATACGTGTCACAACGTGACGACTGAAGATGCGTTAAACATTGAAAATAGATAAGAACTTCCACCAAGGTTAATTCTTTTTTCTTTGACTTATGATTTGAGGGCTAAACTTTCTTCAAATTTTTGTACGTGAAAAATCAATGAATTTAAAAATAATATTATCTTGTTATATTTTCAACTAATATAATATAATATAATATAATTCAACTGCTTTAAATAAACAATTTTTTTTCAGTTGAGCATGACTATAATAACAGGGCCACATTTTGCCCCCCATTCATGGGGGGCTCATGGAGGAGGTTTTGGTAACCACACAGTGGTGGATAACGCGATGTCGGACATGCTTCATTTGGTTGATCCTTACTGGTACCATTTTCCACCAATGAATCCACTATGGTACGGGATTCTTGGTTTCGTCATTGCTGTCTTAGGAACAATTTCTGTATGTGGAAACGGAATGGTCGTCTTCATCTTTACCACCACTAAATCCCTTCGAACTCCAAGCAACCTTTTCGTCGTCAATCTTGCTTTCTCTGACTTTTGCATGATGTTCTTCATGTCGCCCCCCATGGTATGTTAAACGGTCATTGAGTTAATTGAATTAATTAAACATATACAGCACTGTCCAGAATAGAGTGCGCTAAATTTATATCCGATGACATTTTTTTAAATTAAATATCCCAATCATTTCAAATACCTGAAAAAAATAAATCCAAAGCAATTATTGCCTACATTTGCTAGAGTTACATTATTCGAAGATAATTTGTCACAATAGCAGTATAGATAATTATTAAAAAATGAAAACTTGAATTTTACTGCGATCAGATGTAAACTCTTGGTTTTTTTGTTATTCTTCTTGTGTAATGCCCTCTTGGGTTTGTATATAAAAGTGATTTGAAAAAGGGCCCTTAGCATCAAAAAATCACTTTTCAGATTATAATCGTTTTAGATCAAATAAATGTCGCTCTTTGAGACTATAAAGTCAGAATAATTTTTTAAATAGTATTTTTTATTCAGTGAGCGTTTTTCATCAGCAGTTTCTTAAGCTCTAATCGGCTCGTCGACTCTTCTTTTCTTTTTCCTGTAAAATCTCCACTAGGGCGCCAAGGGCCCTTTTCTCAGATCGCGTCACATATAAATTTCCAAATTCGATCCTCCGTTAATTAAAAGTAGTGAAAAAAAAAAGATTAAAAGAAATTATAGACGATCACCCGTCCAAGTGCTAGCCGCGCTCAAACGTGCTTGACGTCCTTAACTTGCTAATGAGCTTATTATTAACTTGATCGTATTGAGATTCTCCACGTAGCTGCTTTTGTTATTTTGGTATATAGGTAACATAAATGACTGCTTTTGCAGGTGATCAGCTGCTACTATGAGACGTGGGTTCTTGGTCCATTTATATGTGAAATGTACGGAATGTTTGGCTCCCTATTCGGATGTGGCTCTATTTGGACAATGTGTATGATTGCTTTCGACCGATACAACGTTATCGTAAAAGGCTTAGCTGGCAAGCCCTTAACTATCAGTGGTGCAATTCTGCGCATTGCTTTTCTCTGGATCTGGGCAGTAATTTGGACAATTGCACCCATGATAGGATGGAATCGGTAATTTAATACATGATTTATTTTCGTTCTGTTTTTATTTTGAATAATTTGTAAATTTTATTCATCAAATCCTCACTATAATGATTTGAATCATCACCCACCATCTA